>NW_021030330.1:751173-816611 GCF_004153795.1 Camellia sinensis
CTGATTGAGGAGATTAAAGAGAAACAGCAACTGGATGACTTCTTGAAGAAGATCATCGAAGAAAGAGAATCTAAACCGAGACCGGGATTCAAATTTGAGAATAATGTACTGAAATTTCAAGAAAGACTGTGTGTGCCGAATGACACTGAACTGAAAAGAAGAGTATGAGGCAGGGCCGAGTGTTCGCCCTAGTACCGGGAGACGTGCAAAATACTGAGACCGTTGTGTCAGGTATTCTCTCTATTTGTACACAAAATGCATATGTATTGATTGATTCGGGGTCTACACATTCTTATGTATCGCATGCTTTCTCACGGAAATTGAATAGACCCTTAGAACCCATGAACTATCTGCTAGCCGTATCATCACCCGTAGGGGGATCCATGACATGTGCTTATATGTACCCCGCATGTGAAATCATTGTTGGGGATATGCATCTGTTTATTGATTTACCTACTACTGTTTACTGATCTGATGGCCATCATTACTGTTCGGTCTTTTAAGACCTACTGTTACTGTTATGCTAATGGATGTACCACATATGACTGTTTACTGTACTGAACAACTGAAATACTGATTGGATTGAACTGTTTTCATCACCGTAAGGACATTCATTCTAAACCCCTTTACGCATTATGTTATTCACTGGGCTTTAGCTCACTGCTTATATATATATGTAGGTGTACAGGCACCAGGCCGCGGCTAGAGGCGTCAGGGTTACTCCAGTTTTGTCAAGCCAGCCTTCGTGCCTCACTGCGAGGTTCCGAGCCTACTGCGATGGCTTTGGGGTGTTTTGTTTTCCCCCGTCTGTCTTACTGTTTGGTTTACTGTATAGACTGTCAGCTGCTACTGTACTGTTATCAAGGGATTAGGTCCCTGTACTATGTGACTGTAAATTTTGTATAGACTGTACGGGACTGTACGGTTGTATGTATGAATGCATGAAAGATCTTTTTGGCATGCAGACTGTCACAGCTCAATGGACATTATTTAATTACTGTATTGGCTTCCGCCGGGCCCTGTACTCTGTTTTACTATATTACTATTCTGCAGGCCTTCGGTAATCTCGGATTACTGGCCGGTTACGGTGCTAAACCCATAGGGCCTGGTTTGGGTCGTGACATATGGCTAGTCCCTGGGCCATGGGCTGGACCCCCTTGGGCTGCATATTCCGGCGTGAAGAGTCTTGCCACATTTAATGCTATGGTGGTCTTATTAAATGGCTGATGGGGTTGCAATAACTTTGTAGGATTTTTGCCTACTTACGTGGCTAGTCCTTGGGCCGTGGGCTAGACCCTTGGATCTTGGGCCATAGATTAGACTCTCTTAGGTCGTGCCCATCAGTAGTCCCCCATTCCTGAGTACAGCTTTTAGTCCAACGAAGGGAATATGAAATATGGAAAATGTCTCTCGAGGCGGAGAAGAGGGTAAAAGGTAGGTGGGGGAGTGGCACGGGAGGAAAAAAAAAGGAGCAAGCGCAGTAAATGACCGACCGACATGGGGGGTCGACCGCCACAGTGGCTGGGCATGAGGAGTGGGCGACCATCGGGAGAGGGCTGACTACTAGGTGGCCGAGCGCAAGGGTGGATGAGCACTAAGGTGGCTGACCGCAAGAGTGGCTGAGGGCAAAGGTGGCTGAACACAAGGGTGGCCTACCGCAAGGCTGGCCAAGCATGAGGGTGGCCGACCGCTAAGGTGACCGACTGCTAAGGTGGCCGACCGCTAGGGTGACTGACTGTTAAGATGGTTGACTGCAAGGGTGGCCGAGCATAAAAGTGGACGACTGCTAGGGTGACCGATTGTTAAGGTGGCCGATCGCAAGGGTGGCCAACCGTTAAGGTGGCTGACCGTAAGGGTGGCCGAGCGTGAAGGGTGGTGGACCGGCTAGGTGGTGTTGATGGTGCACGAATGGGCGCAGGGCTCAAGGAATGGAAATGCACGTGATGATGTGAAAGGGAAAAGACGAAAAATGAAAGGTAATTAATGAGGGCAGCGTAGCGCGTTGACGAACGTGGAGTAATCCACACCGTTAATGAAATGATTGAACAGTCGATGAGGATGGGAAAGGTTTATAGCGGGGGATTTTTGAAAAGGTGGAGTATGTATCTGGATTGTGAGGTTTCAAACTGGCAAAGTTTAATCATGATCTGTGGAACACAGGGAAACCTTAGGCATTTGGGCTTGGGCGATTTACGTATCTAATTGTGAGAAATCGACAGATCCCAGACTTGTCTACATTCATTTCTTGTGATTCTCCCCTGTTTCTCATTGCGAACTTCTTGTTCCTCATGGCTAAGTCAATTTACAAGAATGCAAGGGAGATGGCACAAGAGAGAGCCCCTACCTTGACGTCGGATGCCTTAGGCGAAGACGACGAAATTGCACTGCTGGAGAAATATAAGACGGAGAGGGTAAGAGGAAAGAGGGGGGGCAAGGCCGCCACGGCCTGTTCCGACGACAATGATATCGGCTGTCTAACCTGTGAGCCAAATGGCCACTGATCATTGGCATACCAAAGCTGATAAGTCGACACTAATGGCGGGGGATATGGAGGGATTACGAAGTAAGTATTAGATTCCCGTAGATGTTGAGTTGATAGTGCCGCTGGCGACAGAGAGGGCATTAGACATAAGGCCCAGGAGTTTACTTTTTGTACGAAGAGACACTCTAGGGGGGGTTTAAGGTTGCCAATTTCCCAAATTATCACTGATGTGCTAAATCGGCTAGAAGTGGCGCCTGGCCAGTTGATGTCCAACGCAAGGAAGATTCTGATGGTATGTGTGGTTGCCTGGCCGCGGACGACCATTGGGAGAGCGATGTCGGTAGAAGAATTGTTTTCATGTTACAAGGTATCCAGTCAGCATGAGACATTGGTAACCCTGCAAGCAGTGGTGGGCAAAGGACTGGTCGTGGGGCTACCATCATTGGTCAAAGGGTGGCGGATGAAGTGGTTTTTTGTATCGGAGAACGGGGGGAGGGGGGTACGGACAATGTGAAAGGTCCCCACCAAATCGCTTGAACCAAAGTTGGACACTGCGACGGAGGGCAGGGTAAAGCAGGTTAGGCAGTAGCGAGAAAAAGAAAAGGTGAAGTGGGATGACTTGGTAAAGCCCTCTGCCTTATTTGCACTAGGCTTGGAGCCAGAGCCTGGTGAGGGGGATTCAATGCCTGAGGAGGTGGAGGCGACAAGGAATGAGCAGGTGGCAAAGGATAGGAGGATCCTGGCAGTGGCAGAGAAGAATAAGGAAAGGGAGTTGGGACTGGTGCCAAAGGCAGTAGTGGAAAGGGTGGCCCGCCCAAGGCCTAAACTGTTGGCAGGCAAGGACCTAAGTACGTTCGAGCCGCTGAAAGCATAGGTGGACCGACTGAAGGAGAGGAGTAGGGTGGAGATGGAGGAGGTGTTGAGGAAAAAAAGAAAGAGTGGGATAGAGGGTAGAGAAAGGGAGGTCGCGCGAAAAAAGAGAAAAGAAACGGCAGCGGTGGTGAGCGATGAGGTGGGAGTGGGGCCCCAACCAAGGATGGTTGTGGTGGAAGCTGAGCCCTCAAATATGGAGATGGTGGAGGTGGGAGGGACGAAAGATAGGCAGGAGGAGGGGCAGATTGGCGATGTGTAGGCATCAGGGAAGAAAATGAAGGAAAAGGTCAAAGTAGAGAAGAAGAGAGCTGAGGATAGGTTTGCTCCAGTGAGCACAATGGCGGAGGCCAAAAGGACAGCTGCGCACCATCTAGGAGCAATAGTTGGTCATCTGCTAGTGGAGGGGCCAATGTATTAAGTAACGCACGAGTGGAAGTGGACCGTTTGTTAGGGACAGTAGAGGATGTAGCAGTCAGTGATAGTTCCAGGTTTGGGGAGGCGGACTTGATGAGAGCATTCTGTTCTGCGCAAATGCGTCGTTAACATTGGCAACAACGCTGGTGGTTAAGAGTGTGGGCGCAAAGATAGAGGTGGCCCCACTGAAAGTAAAATTGGAGAAAGCCCAGGCTGAGCTGGGGAAAGTGAACGCGGAGTGTGCACGTTGGCAGAGAGTGGCACGAAGTGCTTGCTACCAAGGGCTAAAGCATGCGCGAGATGCCAAAAAGTTAGAGGTGTTGGCGATTGTGCAAGGGTTTGTGGCAGAACGTGCCAAGGGTGGGGAGGAAGAGAATAAGGCACAGCTAGTAGAGGCTAGGGCACAGTTGAGCGATATGGCAGCAGAATTGGCTACTGAGCAGAGACGATGCCAAGAAATCCAAGCCGCCTGTGAGACAGCGAATGAGAGGTTGGAAGAAGTTTTAGTCAATAATGAAGAGCTTCGTGATGCTTCTCTAAAGGAGAAGGAAGAGGTGGATGTGCGGATGGCAGAGTTGGCAAAGGCCTTGGCTAAAGAAAAGGCCAAGTTAGCAAAGTTAGAAAGGATGAGGGCGCCAGAGAGGGCTTCTTATGCAGATTTGTGTGTCACTGCGATGGAGCAGTTTAAGTTATCGTCTGAGTTTCAAATAGCAGTCGACGCAGCAGTGGCAAGGAGCAATACCGGAGAGAGGGAAAGTGGGGCTGGGCCGTCAAACGTGGCTACTACTGAACTAGTGGAGGGGCAGACCAAAAGTGAAATTATTCAGAGCTTCTAACAGTTAGATTTTTATAAGCATGAATTGAGCATGTACTGTGATAGTGGGTGGGTGAGTTGCCAATGGAGGGTAGCTGAGATCTTCCCAGACATCGACGCCAGGCTCTTTCGGCCAGGAGAGGGAGACATTGCTCAGACCTCGCTAGACGAGGGTATCGATGAAGAAGATCTAGTGTCTAGTGGGGAGGAAGGAGATGGAGGTGGGGAAGGGTTAAGACTTAGCTGTATTGCTCATAGCCTGCTATACCAGTTTTTTTGTTTGTTTGTTTGTTTTTTTTTTTGGGGCAAAGTGTTTGTGTAAAGATAATTAGAGTTTGTGTGAAATTTGTATTGGAAGTGTGAAACTGCCTTTGTGAAGGACTTTATAGTTTACAATAAAGTTAAGTTATAAAACTACTGTGTGTCTTGCCTTGTGTTGCCATTCAAGAATTGAGTTGATTTTGAGTTTGAATGCCACGTGTGAAAATGTGTTATTTGGGAAAAAGAATAATTTTGAAAGAAAGAACAAGGAGGAAGTAGGTAATTTGAAAATGGAGTGGAGGTTACTGGACTTGGTTGGGTTGAGCTTAAGACATAGTCTGGTTGAGTTCTTCAGGCTCAATTTTGCTAAGGCTTATGGTGCTCAGTCTGGCTAAGGCTTATGGTGCTCAGTTTGGTTGAGACTTATGGTGCTTAGTCTGGCTGAGGCTTATTTAACTCAGTCTGGCTGAGCTCTATAGGCTCAGTTTGGCGGAGTTCTTCAGGAAAGAGGGGCACAACACCAAAAAATGCAGATTGAAAATGTTTGTCGTTAAATCATTGTTCTGCAATCATAGATTTACACAATGTATGGCAAAAACAAAAATGAACAAGTGTTCTGAGTAGCAAAGTAAACCACACAACAAGTTGAAACGTACAAAAAGTAACAAGAGATATTTATTGAAAATATTACTTTAAGTGCTCTGCATTCCACGGATGAGAGAGGTCTCTGCCCATCATGTCTTGGAGATAGTAAGTGCTTGGGCGGGGTCTGGCTTTGACGATGTAAGGTCTTTCCCACTTAGCTACTAACTTGCCCTCGGCTGGGTTTTTGGTGGAGAGAGTGGCTTCGCGCAAGACTAGGTCGCCTATTGTGAATTCTCGGGATTGGACCCCTCGGTTATAATATGTTCTCATTCTCTGTTGATATGATACCAACCAGACAGCATTTGACTCTCGGAGTTCTTCGATAGATCGGCCTATCACAACTTTTTATTTAGTTCTGGGTTCGGATGTAGCACCCGAGGAGTCAGTAGACCGATCTCCACTGGGATGACCGCTTCGGTGCCGTGTGTTAGGCAAAAAGGGGTCTCACCAGTGGGGGTGCGAGCTATCGTTCGATAGACCCAAAGTACGTTTGGTAATTCCTTAGCCCAGAGTTCTTTGGCGGCTTCCCATTTAGTCTTGATGATCTTCAAAAGGGAGCGATTGGTGACTTCGACTTGCCCATTAGCTTCGGGATGGCCTGGGGAGGGGAAACATGGTCTGATGCCGAGCTCTTCGCAGAATTTCCAGAATTTGGCATAGTTGAACTGGAACTGTTTTTCGTTATTTGAGACGATGGCCTAGGGGATTACGAATCAGCACATGATTGACTGTTAGATGAACTTGGTGGTGTTTCATTCAGTGATTGTAGCAAGAGGTTTTGCTTCCACCCATTTGGTGAAGTAGTCAATGGCAACCACAGTGAACTTGACTTGGCCCCTGCCAGTGGATATAGGACCAATCAAGTCGATGCCCCACTTGGCAAAAGGGTAGGGACTGTTGAGTGTGATCAGTTTCACTGGCGGTGCCTGAGGAATGTTGGCAAAGCGCTGGCATTTATCACACTTAAGCACAAAGTCACTGGCGTCTTGATTGATCATGAGACAAAAGTAGCCTGTGTGGAGAATTTTATGGGCTAGAGATCATTCGCCTGAATAGTTGCCACAAATGCCTCGTGTATTTCTCTCATCACATAGGTTACTTGAGTAGAACTAAGACACTTAAAGTACGGGCGTGAGAATTCCTGTTTGTACAGTAGGCCACTGATGATGATATAATTAAACGACTGGGCCCTGACTTTAGCAGCCTGCTGTTTATTATTTGGTAACACCTCTTGTTCCAAAAATGGGATGATGTCTTGGGTCCATAGGATAGGCTCGTTCTGAAAGAAGTGGACCTTCTGTGGATTTTGCAAAATTGCTAGATGGTTCAGGTATTCAATTTGAACGCCGTGAATGAGGTCTGATTGGTCGGTCGAGGCTAATTGAGCCATTTCTTCTTCCTAAGAATTTTCTGACCTGGGGATGTGCCTGATCTGGAAACTTTTGGAGAGGCAGACAAGGGGAATGACAATGTCCCTGTATGCTCGCATTGTCTCTTCCTTCGCGTCAAACTCCCCAGTAATCAGTCCAACAACCAATTGGGAATCATTGAACACTTGGATATGGTCTACCCCAATGTCTCTAGCCAGTCGAAGACCTGCTATCAGGGCCTCATACTCAGCTTCGTTATTACTTGTGTCGAACAGAAAACGGAGGGCACATTTGAAGTACTCACCCTTTGGGGTGGTGAGGATCAGACCAGCTCCGCTACCTTCTTTTCGGGATGAACCGTCAATGTTGAGGGCCCGCGAATGGGGATTGCCGGTCTTAGGGATGGCTTGCAGCTGTGGGGGGAGCATGTATGGGGTAAGATTGATGAATTCCAAGATGAAATTAGCAATGGTCTGGCCCTTGATGACTGTTCGAGATCGGTAAAAGATCTCATATTGGCTTAATTCGACAGACCATTACATGAGCTTGCCTGAGGACTCTGGTTGTTGCATAACTTTTTTTAAAGGTTGGTTAGTAAGGACCACGATGGAATGGGCTTGGAAATAGGGTCGAAAGCATCTGGAGGTGATGACTAGAGCCAGAGCCATCTTCTCTAACAAGGGATAATTCCGTTTGGTCCCCCGAAGTGCTCGACTGATGTAGTAAACCGGGCGCTGGATCAAGTCTTTTTCTCTGATTAGGGCAGCATTGATCGCGGTAGTGGAAACGGCCAAGTAGAGGAAAAGAGTCTCCCCTAGGATTGCTTGGGAGAGTAGGGGAGGGTTCGCCATGCATGGTTTTAATTGTTAGAATTCCTGTTCGGACTCGGCGTTCCAATCGAAGGTTGTCCGAAGCACCTTGAAGAATAGAAGGCACTTGTTGGTTGCCCTGGATATGAAACGGTTGAGGGCCACTACTCTGCCTGTGAGCCATTGAACCTCTTTTGCTGTTCTAGGAGATTGAATTTCTACCATGGCCTTGATCTTTTCTGGATTAGCTTCGGTACCTCTGTGGCTGACCATGAACCTCAAAAACTTACCAGACCGAACGCCAAAGGCACACTTTTCTGGATTGAGCTTCATCTTGCAAGGCTTGGAAGGTTTCCCGCAGGTCAGTTAGGTGGTCTGAAGAGAGTTTGTTTTTGACAAGCATACCATCGATGTAGACCTTCATATTCTTACCTATTTGGTTTTTGAAAACGGCATTGACTAGTTGTTGGTAGGTTGCCCCCGCATTCTTTAAACTAAAAGGCATCACACGGTAATGATAAGTCCCTCTATCGGTAATGAAAGAAGTGTGCTCCTGATCGGCTGTGTGCATTAAAATTTGGTTATAACCTAAGAACGCATCCATGAAGCTGAGCATCTGGTGTCCTACTGTTGCGTTGACCAATAGATCTATCCTGGGTAGTGGGTAGCTATCTTTAGGGTAAGCTCGGTTAAGGTCGGAATAGTTGACGCAAAGCCTTCATTTGCTGTTATTCTTGCGAACCAGTATCACATTGGATAACCACTTGGGATAGTCCACGTTTTTAATGAATTGGGCCTTTAACAACTTGTCTACCTCAGCGGCGATGAGACTGTTAAGCTCTGGATGGAAAATACGCTACTTTTGGCGGAACGATTGGAAGTAAGGCTCGATGTTGAGGCGATGAGTAATGAAGGAAGGATCGATGCTTGGCATAACCGAATGAGTCCAAGCAAAAACATCACTGTGTTCGATTAAGAGAGTCATGAGATCGGCCTTGGCCTGAGGAGACAACTAACTACCAATTTTAGTCGTCTTCGTTAAATCACTAGAGTGGATGGGCACTTCTATTAACTCTTCCACTGGTTCTCCCCTATTAATTCTTCCTCATCCCTGACGTCAAGACCTTCAATGATCATAGCTTCCTTTATTCTTACTTTCTTTAACGAAGCGACGTAATATTCTCTGGCCACGGTTTGCTCTCCCCTTATGGTGTCGACCCCATGATCGGTTAAAAATTTTATTGCTAGGAGATAAGTGGAAGTCACAGGTTGGAAAGCATTGAGAGTTGTGCATCCAAGTATGACGTTATAAGCGGAAGGGCAGTCGGCAATTAGAAAGGTGAGAATCTTCATAGTTTGCCTTGGGTGCTTGCCGATAGTGATTGGTAGGTGTGGACACCCCATTTTTGACATACCTTAAGACTCAGACGTCACCGATTGAGCGCTTGGTGATGTTGTATATCGTGCTCGTTCAGAGGTTTCAGAGTCTCGGCTGCGAGCCTTGCCTCCGGACTTCCGGACTCTTTCATGCTTTGCCTCGATTTGCGAACCAGGCTCTATTTTCTCTGTTTTCTCTTCCCGAAGGGAGGGAGAGGTCTCATAGATCATCTCTCAGTGGCCGTAGGCTACGTTTTGCGGTCGCAGGCCATTTTGCCCGTTTGGAGTCCGGTTTTCGATTTTTCGGAGCTGTTGGCTGTGTGCCTCGGTTCGGGACCACTTAACCACCTCCGTTTGCTCTGGTTTTTGGCATGCATCTTATTTGCTCCCTTTTGAGGGACACTATGGCTCGAGAGACCAACTTCGTGGTCGAACACCACTTCCGGTGCCTAACAGTCAGTTTTTGGGGCCTCGGGCTGCGCGTTTCGGCCCCCGAACCTCCATTTTGCATCGGTTTGAGTTCATTTTTGGCAGGGACCTCTGTTTCATTGTTAGGAAGGTCATAGAAGGGTGGGAGGCCATTAATTTTTCTGACAACCAGTTTATTCCTCCATCGCCCTCTGTCGCCCGTTTTTTCTCACTTGAAAGCCAATGTTGACCACCCTAAGGCCACTTCTTCTTGCCCCAAACTACATATTTGTGTTGTACACACCTGGGAGTCCACCAATATCATATGGCCGGCCAGTAATTCTGTGTGACCCTTTCGAACCCCTCCTAAAAGTGGCCTTTTCTCTCTCCTGGTTCACTTTCTCCAGTTTTTGACCACATGGTTGTGTTGTGCACACATGAGAGGCCCTCTTTTTGGCATGGCCAGCCACTAATAATTCTTGACCCTTTTGACCCTTGGCTGGCCGGCCATGGAGAGAGCCGGTCGGCCACCTAAACCCTAGGAAACCGGCCGGCCATGATCCTCTCTCCAGGTACTTTACAGAAATGTATTCTGTTTCCCCTCAGATTTTGTATCCGGGGGGCTGCACTTTTGGGGGGAACCTTGAATTCCTTTCCCCCCCATTTTCCCCCCCTCTTTTTCCTATATAACAGCACCTCCAGCTGCATTTCAAAGGGTTACAAAATTTGTCTTAAGGCTCTTGCATTGCCTCTCTCTTTCTCTACAGTCCAACCTTCAAAACCTTCTAAACCCTACACCATTTCTACACCACCACCTAGAACAAAGCCTCCATCTTTCATTCCAGAAATGTGAGGCTGTTTTCCAGAGGTTGAGAGCCACCAAACTTGGTCCAAGAGTTGTTGAAGACATAGGCTACAAGGGTAAGTCTCCTTCTCCCTCTTTCTTGCCTATTTTTGCTCAATATATTAGCTCCTCTTTCTTGTATATTTGGCTCCGAACCTAACTGAAAATAGCATTATTTTGAGCTCCTTTTCATGTTTGTTTAAGGGCCTCTCCCTGTTTGAGGCTTCCTTTTAACACTTGCTTCTTTACCTCTCTTGTATGCCTCTTTCTTGCATAGTATTTTAGGCTCATTTGTAAATTGTTTTGAGCTTGGTTATAAACTGAAAAGTGGCTTATTTTGAGCCCTTATTCAATATTTTTCAAGGGCTCTTCACTGTTCGAGGCTTCCTTTTGTCACTTGCCTCTTTATCCCTCTTTTGACCTTATTTTTCCATGTTTTGTTAGCCCCTTGTGCTTGTATTTTTGGGCTCTAGTCCGAACTGTAAATAGCCTTATTTTGACCCCCTCTTCATGTTTGATCAAGGGTCTTTTACTGTTTGAGGCTCCCTTTTTTCTCTTTGTGTTTAAACCTCTTTTTAGACCTTATTTTGCATAGTATTTTAAGCTTGCATGTGCACTGTTTTGGGTTTGGTAACTAACTGTAAAATACCATATTTTGGGTCCCTCTTCAACTTTGTTGAAGGGCCCTCCTCCGTTTGAGGCCAGTAACCATCACTTGCTTCTTTGTCTCCCTTTTGGCCCATTTCTTGCACAATAGTTTAGCCATACTTGTGTTTGTTTTCGTGGCTTGTTGTAAACTGTAAAGTGATTCATTTTGAGCCCCTCTTCAACTTTGTTGAAGGGATCTTGGCCATTTAGGGCCAGAATCTGCTACTTGCTTCATTACCCCTCTTACGGGGCCACTTTTGCATGCTAGCTTAGTCCTATTTGTGTCCATTGTTTGGCCTTGCTTAAAACTGTAAATATGCTTGGTTTGGGACTTTCTTGATTCTGTCTTCACACTTCATGTTCAAATAATGCATTCTTTGCATAGCCATAGGTCATTCCATGTACCTCATTTCATGTTTCGGGATTCATTTCATGCATCGGGTGCCATGTTTCCATGTTTCGGGGCTGTTTTGCATCATATTTCAGCACTAAAATTTTAATGTTTGCATACCATGTTTCATGCCTTTCCATGCCTTGTTAGGGTGGCATTTGTGCCTTAGGTTCGGTCCTCGGTTTGCGTGCATGTGTGCACGCATTTCGAGTGTCTCACTTTCATCTCATGGCTACCGATGTGAGTGTGGCTGAGGTCCACTCATGTTGGTGTAAGTCCATTGTGCATTTTGTATGCCATTTCAATTCATCGCATTGCGTATGCTAGGTTGTATGTTAGAGCATCGTGTATGCCATGTTACATCGTGCATTGTGTATGCCATTTCATAGCATTGTGCATGCTAGGTTGTATATTAGTTGCATTCATGTATGTCATGCATATTGCATTGTGCTTGAGATAGGAATTAGCCCAAGCATGGAAAACGAGGTACGTTTCATACTCCGAGTGATAGAACGTGTCTCAATTCCTGGTCGTCGACGCTCCGAATTATCCATGATGGAGTCTAGGCCTTGTTGTGTCCATATGTGCATTCATTTCATATTGAGTCGTGCAATTCGACTCCTCGGCCATCATGCATCGATATGCGTGATTGGTGACACGAGGATCGAGGACTACACTCCCTGAAGGGTAGTCATGCATACATATGTGAAAATACTTTGCCATGCCCCTTTCTTGCTCTCTGTTACGGCAAATCAAGAGTCAGCAGCCTTCCGGAGCTTGGCACACATCCCAAGAACAATTGCAAATAGAGGCTAATTGGGGCATCGCAATGGATTTCCCCGCAAGGCAACCCGAACATGCATCATTCATCATCCGGATCAGAGTTGAGGCACTCCCTGGCTTGCATGCCAATTTATTACTTTCCTAGTTAAATTTGTAAATTAATTAGGGTTTTGTACTTATTCGGACTGTAATTATTCATTTGGGACTGTATATTATTTATTCGGACCCTCCGAGCGAGGGCACAACTGTAATAAGTGTGCGTGTGTGTGATGCACGTGCAAGAATGGGCAAGTTAGGGAAGTTGCACACTATCTAAATGGCACATGCAGGAGGAGGTGTGGAAAGAGCCCCGAACGTGCAGGGATGAAGGCCGCACGTGCAGAGAAGGGTGCCACACGTGCAGCACTCTAGCAGTCTGAAAACTCTATTTTTTATCTTTTTGAGGCCGAAAATATCTCATTTTCTAACCTTTTTCTCTCACTCTAAAGGCCATTTTCTCTCATTCTCTCTAAAAACCCTAACCAAAGCACTAAAATTCTTAAATCTTGCTATCCATTTGGGCTTAGATCATCATCATCCTCCTCCAATCTTCTAGATCAAGCTAGAGTTTCACTTGGGTGGTAGAGGTTGGAGGATCTTCCATCAAAAGCTAGGGTTTCATCATTTTCTCCATCAAGCTTGAGGTAGGGGAATCCTTGAGTTATATATACATGTTTTGCATCGTTGTTGATTGATTTAATAGTTCCATGAAGCATTGGTGTTGATTTTGATCTTTATGATCTAAAATGTAAAGGGTTTTCAAAATGGGTTTAAAGCTCAAATCTTTTTATAAATCCTTGTGGGTTTTCCTATTTTAAAATGTTTTGTTCCAATTCAGGCGATCCAGTCTATACTTGTATGCTGTGCGCACCACATAGTAAATCTAGGCTAATAACCGGAATAAGAACGCATAATGTTTTCAAAAATAGATATCATGGTTAGTAGAGGCCGATCTTTGATCGGGCGAGCGGGGGTGCTCACGAAGTGACCTTCCCCAATCGTACCCAAGTTCCCGAGCCGAGGTAACTTTGGTGATGACGGACACGTGGCCTTAGGCAAACGAGTTAGGGTTTCCTAAATTTCCCCAAAATAAAGTATTTAGGTGGCGACTCTGTATCTGGCAAAGCAGTCCATGTTTAGCACTTCTTTTAAAATCTATTTTCTCAAAACGATTTGCCGGATTTGGATTCTTTGGTTCAGATTTAGAACCGTGACAAATTGAGAGTCCGAACTGTAGTGAGCCCAATATTGAACGGAACGGGGGACTCGTTCCTCCCGGGGGCGTTCGGGGACGTCTACAGTAGGTCAATGGATCCTATGAAAATTACCCGATCTTCGGTGAAGCCAACTAAGGGGTTTGCAAAGGTGATAGTTTTTTTTCGCCAATCTGAAGCTGTTTGAAAACATTGAGGAAGATAATGTCTGACGAACTACCATTGTTGATGAGCACATGTCAAAGTTTGTAGTTTGAAAGGAGAGAGAAAATGACCGACGAGTCATCATGGGGGTATCAGACACCTTCACAATTCGTATCTGTGAAGGTAATCAATTTTGACCACCGCTTAGGTTGTTTGGGAGGTCTGTCGACCATTGTTACTTCTCTGTCTGATCCTTTTTTGATTCGTCAAAGCTCGGCCCGTTGTGTCGACCGAGATAGTCCGCCACACGCGAGTCCACCTGCAATGACCCTGATTTCTCCTGCTGGGGGAGCGGGGGCTCCTGGAGCCCGAGGTTGGTGTTGGGTTCTATTACCATCCCGTCAAGGTTGGTCGGTCGGTCGGTCTTGGCAGGGTGCATCTGTCGTTCCGTTTTGGGAGATCGGTCCTGGCCCTGCGGTGAGGTCGGGGCGTGATGAACCGATTTAAGCGTTCCTAACGGACCTGGTCTTCGACCTAATCCTTAAGATTGATGCATTCGTTAGTGTTATGACCATGGTCGCGGTGGAAGCGGCAGTATTTAGATTGATCCCGTCGGTTGGAAGGGAACTTGGAAGGTTGGGGCCATTTCAAGTTGTAATCTTGTTGGATTTGATTTAGGACGTGCTCCATGGGTGTGTTAAGAGAGGTATACCGCTCAAAACGACTGGGAAGTCAGGGAGGTGTCGCTCGGTCGGAGCATGGTAGTCAGTCTGGATGAGGGTATTGGGAATGTCTAGGCTCCGATTCTTTCCTATTGTTTTTGGGTTATGGGGGTTTAGGTGTGAAGTCTTGGTGGGCTGCCAAGGAGTATTTTGCGTTCATATATTTTTGGGCTTTGGCGAAGAGGGTGGCTATGGTCGTTGGAGGGTTTTTGAAGAGGGAGAAAAAGAAATCTAACGGGCATAGATTGACCATAAGGGCTGTTAAGATGACCTCATTGTCATTCTCCTCAACCTGGAGAGCTTCTGAATTAAAGCGAATGACAAAGCTTTGCAACGATTTCCCGTCAGTTTGCCGAATATTCAGCAGCTGAGTCACGTCGCTGACGTTGAGCACCAATGAAATGGCTGAGGAATAAGTCACTTAGCTGTTGGAAAGTGGTGACAGAGTTCGGTGGTAGCGGACTGAACCATAGTTGCGCTGACCCCTTGAGTGTTACGGGGAAAGCTCGACACATGATCTCGTTAGGAAAAGCATGGAGGATCATGAGGGTCCTGTAAGCTTCCAAATGGTCGACTGGGTCAGTTGTGCCATCGAAGGTGTCGATCGACGGCATCTTGAACTTGGAGGGTAGAGGCTTACCCCTGATGGAAGCGGCAAATGGAGAGTTGGCTGTCATGGAAGATTTGTTCTGTATGTTCTGTATGACCCCCTGAAGCTGGAGCTTCATGGTTCGTAGTTCCGCGTCCCAAATAGGAACGTTGTCTCCTCCAGAGGGAAGTGGGGCTTGAACGCTGCTAGCCTCACCTTCAAGGACAAGAGCGTGATGTAGTGGGTGCGAGGCCTGGGGTGGGGGATGCAGGTCTTGGAATGGTGGCTGCAGACCCTCCAAATCGGAGAGGTGAGCTTGTGGGATAAAAGGTGAGAGAGAGGGTCCTCGAGGAGCATATGGTTGGAATGGATGGCTTGAGGTTTTTTCTTGGTTTGGAGGGATGTCTTATGGTGGTGGAGGAGGGACAGGGAGACCCCATTGGAGCAAAGCATTGATCAAGGCCCAGTTTTGCTCGGTCAAGCGGTTGATGCTGTTGGTGAGCTCTATGAAATACTGAGGCGGGTTGTTCGGGTTGGAAGACTCGGCTTGGGGGTTGGTGACATTATGTTGTGAAGCCATGGATCTCATCGTAACCATCTACCTCGGCGAGAGGAAAAGATGGGTAACAGGAGATGGGTCTTCGGCAACAATGAACACAACTATTAACCGGAGTGAACTTCCCATATATAGCGCCAACTGTTGATACCGTCTATCAAATGGGGCATGGGTCGGACTCATCTACGCTTCTAACGGGTCTTCTGGTCTTGGAATCCGTGGAGCGTGCCTACAAAAAGGCCCAAAGGGGAGGTAGTCCCCCGACGGACACTCTGACGATCAAGTTAGATCAGGGTGGATTGATTGTGGAGAAAGAGAGAAAGAATGGGATGAAGTACTTAACCTTTAACGTATTGCCAAAGCTTTTTTATATCTTTTCCTTTGTTCATCATTTCCTTGTCCCTTCCTAGCCGTCTCCTTGGCCAAAAGTCTATAGCCTAGTTAGTATCGTTCATGGTGATTCTGCATATTCCGACGTGAAGAGTCTTGCCACATTTAATGCTATGGTGGTCTTATTAAATGGCTGATTGGGGTGCAATAACTTGTAGGATCTTTGCCTGCTTATGTGGCTAGTCTCTGGGCCCTGGGCTGGACCACCTTGGGCTGCATATTCCAACGTGAAGAGTCTTGCCACATTTAATGCTATGGTGGTCTTATTAAATGGCTGATGGGGATGCAATAACTTTGCAGGATCTTTTTGTGCTTATGTGGCTAGTCCCTGGGCCGTGGGTTGGACCCCCTTGGGCCGTGCCCATCAAAATATGTAAGATAAGATACAATGTGCTTACTCTATGAATGTTGCTTCTCTATGACCTGAGCTAAAAATAAATAAATAAATAAATAAATAATTGAATAATGGGCAAGCATTTGGAAATAAAATAATTGTATTCACCTGAAGCAAGCAAGTCCTCCTATCAATGGGAAGGAGAATTCCAGCGGCTTCTTTCCTCTACATATATAACATGACTATCATTCCAGCAGCTATGCATCCTGTTAAGGGTCATTTTGTCATTATAACCTTGGTGAAGTCAGTTTTTTAGTATCACCAATTAATTCCAGTTACCTTAAAACTTCAGCAACTACATTTACAAAAAAGTAAGAAAACAAAGACAATATTTGAATTACAACATCCAGAAAATAATATAGGCTTTTCAGCATTGGCTGTTATTGAATTTAATAATGGAAATCCAACTTTAAGCATCAAATTGAAATGAGACAAACCAATGAGTCCAATCCAAATTTTATAGAAAATTATTAACCCTTCATTCTTATATTTGTTTATAGTTTCACTTCCTAAAATGTTGCTCTTGTATTCTACTTCAGCTACTGCCTCTTTGAATGTGATAAATATATATAATGCTTGCTTGCTATTCTCAAGCTCTCTAATATAACCTAAAAAGTCCACAACCAAACAAGGTTTTACATGATTTAAATGGGCATGTTCTTGGATAAAAGTAGCAAAGATCCAATAATGGGCATGTTCTTACCAATTCACTTAAACCAAACAAATGAGCATCTCAAATTCTTGATCAATTTCGTATTCAAACTTGTTTCACCCAATTATTCTTACTATCATTATTATAACAAATTTGATTTTTTTTAAAAAAAAAGCAAAAAAATAGGGTTTCCACCTCTTAAAATAAACTCCAACCTATTCATTAAATTTAAATAAAGAAAAATTATGCCCAAAGTGGCTAAACAGATTGATTTAGTAAATTTGAGTGATGTGGCTTGTTTAGCGACAAAATCCAAAGTCATATGTGGAAGATAAAGGCTACTGTAAGTTTACTAACTTTCGGCCCAAATAACATTACTCTTAAATCAACAAAGAATAATCTTTCAACAAATTAAGAATTAACCAAATTCTTCATCAAACTTTAAAAGTTCAATGCTTCTTTATACATCTTCAAAAGACTTGGAAGATTATTCACCAATGTAAATTTGTGCTCAGGTAAGCTCAAAGTAAACATGAAAATGTAGATGAAAATTACAGAGAAAAAAAAGTTGATAGGTATTTTGTTCGAATAGGGTAAAACACTAATAGGTTCTCTATTATATTGGAAAGCTGTGTTTTCAGTCTACTGGTAACTACAATCTAAAAATTAGGCAATCTATAACATTTTGAAACAGATTGTACACATACACATGTCAAATTCATCCACAATCAAGGTAATCAAGATCAGTCAAAAAGATAAAATATGTATATTAGACAAACTGAGAGTTTGTACAATGCGCAAATGCATAGAGAGCTCACAAATACATATTCTCCACAATATAGAAATATATCTATATCTATATCTATATCTATATATCAGGTTACTCATACATAAAGACCTAACTTTTTGTCGCATCTATGGAATTGAACCAAACAATCAAAATACATAGGTAGACATTCAAATACCCTATCTTGTAGAGAGAGATTGATCTGCTTCAAGGGGGGAAAAAACGAAGAACTTAACTAATCAAAATACCTATTTCAGATCTCCTTGAATATTGATGACGACCGAGTACCGATCTCCCTAGAGACGGTGGTGGTCCAGTGAAATCTCTCCTTTTGCAGTGCCTCCTTTCGAAATCTCCCTTATGGTTGAAATATGGAGTTTGGGGCTACCACTATTGATGAAGATTGGGATGGCAGAGAGAGGGAGTGAGGAAGAGAGAAAATGAAGATAGTAATATGGGGTTCGAGGTTAGGTCTCCGGCAAGGGTTGGGTCTCCGACATGGAATTAAAGAGAGAGAATCAGAGGAGGGCAGAGAGAGAAAGAAAGAGAGAGAGTCACAAAGTGAGAGAGACAGAAGTTTTTAAGCCCTAATTCATTTTAGGGTGTTTGAAATCCCTCAAAAATCCCTCCAGAGTTCCTCACCAAATTAATTTAAAAATCCTACCAAAATTTGAAGTCCTATCCCCAAAATTTTTAATTATAATTGCTGACCAAAATTTAATAGGAAAAAATTAAATAAATATTGACTAAATTATTTTTAGTTGATAAAGATTGCATATTTAGGGACCAATTTTATTTTTTGTAGCCCAAAACATTATTTTTTACGACTAAACTCAATTAGTCGTCAAAAATAAAATAAATGCCAACTAAATATGTTTTGGTCACCACAAATGTATATTTGCTGACCAATTGAGGTTGTCACCAATGATTAAAAATAAAATTGTACTAGATATTTGGCGACTAAATTTCTTTTAGTCGGCAAAAGTTAGTATATGATGACTAAAATTTATTTAGTTGTTGAAAATAAATTTTTAGCGACCAAACTTTTTGGTCACCAAAAATAAAAAGTAAATTTATGTTTTTCATTCGGCGACTAAATAATTTTAGTAGCCAAAACTAACTATACATCGACTAAAATTTATTTAATCGCTGAAAATAAATTTTTGGCGACAAAAAAAAAAGTGAATTTATGTTTTTCATTCGGCTACTAAATAATTTTAGTAGCCAAAAATAATTATACACCGACTAAAATATTTGTTAGTCGCTGAAAATAAATTTTTAGCGACCAAACTTTTGATCACCAAAGATAAAAAGTAAATTTTTGTTTTTCATTCGGCGACTAAATAATTTTAGTAACCAAAACTAACTATACAACGACAAAAATTGTTTTTAGTTGCCAATTGTGGCATTTTTAGTGACTAAAATTTTTTTTAGTCGCCAATTGTGGCATTTTTAGAGATTAAATTTTGTTTAGTTGTCAATAATCAATATACCCGACTAAAAAAAAATTAGTAGCTAAATCTTGTACTTTTGCCGACTAATGTAATTTTTGGTCGTTAATTTTACAGCTTTTGGTGACTAAATGTCTTTTAGTCGCCACATTTAATCGCCAAAAATGTAATTTTCTGTAATGAGAAAAGCTGATTCAAATAGTCCTTCGAACTAATCATTTTTGTTTGTATCATGTTTCGAAGAAGGAGATTGGTCCTACCTAGATAGTGATTGTTTATTTTTTAAAACTTGATTCTCTTTTTAAATTAAGATTAGAATGAAATATGTTAACTAAATATATTTTTAAAATATAATTTAAAATTATTTTCAAAACTCTTTTTTTTCTCTTTTTAAGTATTTATTATTATTAATCAATCAATCAATCATTTTTTTCTCTCATCTATCCTTTATTCTCTCACATTCTATATATCAATCAATCCAAAAAAAAATTACAAATCATCCTAAAACTATTTTCAAAACAAAAATGCTTCAGATCACTAAACCTTTATCACTAAACCAACACTAATGACGTGGCTGCCAACGTGGAAAGACTGATGCAAACTCGCCCATTTCTCTCTCTTTCTTATTCATTTCAAATTTCAAATTCATTTTTAGAATACATTTGAAGACTCTCTCTATTCTTCATTCTCTTCTTTATTGTGCCTCTCTCTCGACGAGCTCCCCGACGAGCACAGCTCTCCAACACTGGCGACCTGACTAGCGCAGCTCTCCAACCCCGGGGATGATTGAGTCTCTCTCCAACCTGTATCAGTCCTTAGTCACGACGATCGACAGACTGGTTTTTGTCGCTTCTCATGACGGCGACGATCGAGTCACTCACGACAACCGAGTCTCTCTCTGTGTTTTCTCGACAGATCTGTCTGCACAGGTCAGTTCTCTCTCTCTCTCTCTCTCTCTCCCTCTCCCTCTCTCTCTCTCTCTATATATATATATGCGTTGATTTGTTGAGATTTTTATGACTCTAATTTTGATTTTGATTTGCCCCAATTTTACATTGGATAACTTTGATTTTGATTTCATCTGTTTAGAAGGATTTTGATTTTGATTTTGATTTGCCTCAACTTTACATTGGATTAGTTGTGGCGCTATGACTGACCATTAGTAAAGCCACTGCCAAAAGAAAAATGCAAAATATTATTTGCCTAAAAAATCTAAAATATATATTTGGTGGAGAATATATAAAAATCTAAAATCATCCTTCAAAGCCACTGCCAAATCTTTCTTTCATCATGTATTTGTTCATTCGAAACACATCAACAACAATATATATTTGGTGGAGAATATAAAGCAAAAACAATAATGATCATTTGAATTCAAAGAGGACTTGATATACTAATGATGCGATGATTTGAAGGATGATTTAAAGCATGATCATGAGGCTTAAAGCTTAAATAGGTCAGTAATCTTAATACTTTGTATGTAAATAATGTATTAAAATTTTAATTATTTGAACATTTTCTCCATGTTAGTAACAAGGAGTCATTACTTGCCATTTACCTTGTCGAACTTCTTGACTCAGCGAAGTTATCATTTGTCTTTTGGAATAATGAAATTTATGTTTTCTACTTTTATCCAAGAACGGAAAAAAAAGTTAATGTTTGTCATGCACCTTTGATATACTATCAGTTATTCTTGTCCATGTCATTTTATTAATTCTCTTTTTCTAATTTCACAACTGAATTTTTTTGTTTTTGTTTTTGTTTTTTTGTTTTATCAATGTATTTGTGTCTATTCAATTGAACAAAAACAATGTGGTAGCAAATTTCTTACTAAGAATTTTGTGGCATCGCAATCAAACATATTTTGGTAACGAACTTGTTACATGATCTGTATTTTTTATGGGATTTGGCATAGAAATCATATATTGATATCATACAAATTAACTGCTACTTATCTTTACTACAATATCAACAATCCTTGTGACGACCCTGCCACATATAATATTTTATATTTAATTAATCAAGGTGATTTGGATTTTAATTAATTATTATTTTAATTTAATTATGTAACTAATGAACAATATTGGTATTGATTCGTATGTAATTTTATAAAAGAGCTATTTCGGAATTAGAAATTAAAAGCTTAAGTGGTTCAAGAAGGTGAAATTGACGAATTAAATTATTTTAATTTTGAGTATCGGACCATATGGTAAAATTTAGATTTGATTAATTAGGTCCGAATTAGAGTTAATTAAGTTAATTAAATTATAAGGATTAAAAATTGTGATTATTATGAATTAAATTTATTCATGGCGCGTCCAATTTGAATATGTAATTTATTGACGAAAATTTGAGTCTAATTAGAAATTGAAGGCCTAAATGATTTGGTAAATCAAATTGATGATGAGAATAAATTTAATTTAATATTTGGAGCCTTTTGGGAGTTTGATTAAAAATCTGATTAAGAATGGTAAAAATTAAATATAATTAATTGGGCCTTAATTGAAGCCAATTAGACTAATTAAATTATGTGAGATTTGTGATTGGTCTAATAAAGGTTAATTAAGATTAAATGATGTTCAATTAAATTAAAATGTAATTGATTTATTTTTAATAAAATTATAATGCAAAAAGGGGATGTTGTTGTGTTTTGGAAAGTGCAAGGCAACAATGCTATATGCACATATATACAACATCAAGTCATGGTGTGCTGGGACAAAACAGAGCCGAGAGGGAGAGAAGGAGAAACCGAGAGAGAGAGAACTCGAACTATTGTCCTGGAGAGTTCAAGTAAAGGGAATGGAATACAAGAAGAGAAGTAATGTGAGAAAGGAGCTCAAGAATTCATTAATTGTACACCAAATTGAAGATTAAAGGTAAGGATTTCAAGCTTAAATTTTGTAGAATCCTTGTATTATACTTGAATTAAGGATGAGTTTGGGTTCAATTTCATATAACTTGGAAGAAATTAGAAAACAATGATGAAGAAATTAAGATAGGTTTATGCTTATGGAAATTAATTATTTGGGTGAGATGTTGTGATCTTGCATGAAATTAAGCCTCAGTGTTACATGCATGAGTAAATCCTACAAGTTTAATACTCTAATTATACATGCATCTTGACTTATGAAAAATTTGGACTAATTCAATTTCATATTTTGAAGAGAAAAAGGAAAATTAGGAATTTGTTTGATTTTGATCTTTAATCCATGCATGTAATTTAATTTAAAAGTTTTATTCAATTTAAACATATTTTTGAACATCTATGATCATAAATTTAGTTTTTGGTTAAAAATTGAGTTAAGTTAAAATTTTTAGAAATTGATTTTGTAATTCATTATTTAAGTTTGATTTTTGTTTGTTATTAATAATGAAATTGAATTCCATTTTTACATACATCATGAAATTTTCAAGAGTTTTGAGAGTTTATTTCATATTTTAAAATTTGTGGGTTTGAAATTGGGTTTAATACGGAGAAAATAAATTAAATCTAAATTTGGACAAATTTGAAAATAAATTTGTTGGCTTTTTGGCTTTCGAAGGTTATTATTGTAATTGCGAGCGTGCTAGCAAGGATCAATCAGTCCTTACAGAAAATTAATTGCCAACCAATTATCAGACGATTGTGTTTTAATTCTTTCAGCCTCGCTGAAGAACTGGAAAAAATAATAAGTATAATAAGATTGGTTTTTTCGATCTGAGTCTGGGGTCTTTTTCTGGGCCTTCTCTGCTATTTATACTTCTCAAGGATGACCATCGAACTGTATTTCCAACCGTCAAATTGCTCCTTCATGATCGTTGATCATGTTGCCTTATAATTAGCTCCACTGTGCCATCACTTGCAGTTAGGCTTCCCTCCTAAATTTGAATTCAAATGTGAGTAACCGTTGAAGCCACATCACCTTACATCTCTTTGTTGATCCACTGTTACTCAGATCTCGTAATAACCAATACCATCTGCCACGTGTACGATCAGGATCGAAGACTTGAATAGTCTTCCTGTATTACCCTTATTCTACCACGCGTCGAATTGTAATTGGCTTGTACAAAATATGTAGCCAACATTACCCCCCTCACTAATATACCCAATACTTGGTGATATTAGTGGAGCAAGGTCTTTTATCCACGTCTTAGAACGTGCATGGGCTTTGCATTCTTCCAAAAATGCAATTGTCAATTATCATCTGCATTAAACTCTCCTTCAATCTTTTGAACACCCCCACCACCTTAGTATTCGAATAGACTGATACATTTTTTATGGCCGAATCAATTTTCTCCTCCATTGATCGAGCACACGAAGAGTCATCTGATGATGCTGTTCCTTCTCGAAAGAACCTCCATGCATTAATTAGCCACCTTTGCTCACTTTTCTATATTCAGGTCATGGATGCCTTTGTAAATTATCAACCCTTGGACTACGAACACATTGCCCTTAATCCTTTGATTCAGAAACTTACAAACATGGACATGGGAAGTTCTTCTTCTAACTCACCCTTGGACTACGAACAAACTGCTCTCAATCCTTTGATTCAGAAACTTACAAACATGGACATGGGAAGTTCTTCTTCTGATTCACCCTTGAACTACGAACAAAATGCTCTCAATCCTTTGATTTAGAAAGTCGCAAATACGGACATGGGAAGTTCTTCTTCACAACCCTCTGCATGGGGTAAGGCTACAGCTTCTTTTTCCTCTGGGGCTTCTGACTGGACAGGCTAGTCAAAACCTGAGGTATGTGATTTAAGGGAGCGAATCAACCATCACTTTGTCAAGTTTACCGACCCTTTAGAGTTCCCTTCCTATGCGTGAAGCTCGGTGGTCTATCCTTACGTGCCCATCGACCGTCGACGCAGTTTGGAGGAGAATCTGCTTGTAGCATGGTACACATCCTCCATGCCTACAAAGATAGTACACACTGCCCGACGCCCCGAAGAGGCACAAGGGTACAATCCATCGTTTTTAGCCCAAAAGGAGAAGCTTTGCTCTTCTGACTAGCTCAATTATATTAATGCCCTTGTTCCTTCTGTCCTTGCTCCTTCTCCTGAAGTGGAGGCTTCCATACCTTCTCTTCCGCCAACTCCTTGCTGGACAAAGAGACTGAGGCTTACTCTCTTTGTAGATAAGGTCCTTCCTCCTTACAAGCATCCACCTTCTCCTACTCCAGCTGAGCGGAAGCAAGCCCAACTTCTGCTTGCGGCTTTCTCTTACTTGCCTTTCAATGTTCTTGAGGACGACGTCCCTCTCTTCGATGGGCTTAAGACATTCTAACTCGGGGTCACGTCCTCAACCCTCTTGCCCAAGTAGAGCTTCACATGTTTTTGGACCAACTTCGATTACTCCTTTACTAGCATCGGACCTTTGTGGCCACTATTCAATCTTTGGACCAACTCTCATCCCTTCGAGTTCACGCTTAGTACGAAGCAGAGAACTTCATTGAAGAATTCGAAAGCTTCAACAATAAAGATTCTGCGTACTGGGATGACTTGGATATACATGAGTTGGAACAAGGATTGAGAGAAACAACATTCGAAATAAAGGCTGAAGAGCTCTTTTATGAAGTGAGAGCACATCACCTTATGCAACCAATCCTAGAAGAAATAGAGGATAGAATAAAGAAAGAACATAAATTCATTGATTATAGTTGGACCAAATTTCATGATCTTGTTATTTATTCTATTCTCTACTTTTATGAGCTTGAATTTGTACCCAAAGAGGGCCATTCAATGTAATTGCTTTTGCTTTAATACAACTAAGACTTTTCTTTGTTCGGCATTTTTTCATCTTGTCTCCATTTGTCTTTAAAAGCAAATTTAGGGCTTCGAACTGGACAATCTAATCCTTCGAATCCGGACTCGATCGTTTTAAATGAAACACTAAAAAAAACCAACATGAACTTTTCCAATTTATGGAATAAAGTTGATAGTTTTGCTGATTTTCATTTAAAATCAGTGCTTCGAATTTTAACAATCTTACCCCTTAAAGCTTGTTCTAATCATAACCAACATATGGCCGTGGTTAGTATAATCAATCAATTTTAAATTGACCTTCTTTCCTTCGAACAACAGTCCATACTTTCAAAAATATGGAAGCTCCTTTTGAGGGTTGCACTGTTTTAGTTCGAAAAGACAATCTCTTTCCGTATATATATATAGAAACCAACTAATGGTTTTGATGCTTCGAACACCAATTCCCATCCTTAAGGGGTCTCAAGTTTTTCTTCGAACGACATTACTCTCATTTAAGAAACCTAAAACAGGTCTTTAATCCCTTTGAAGTAAACAAATACTTGAGCATTTTTACATCCTTAGGTATGGAATGTGCTTCGAAGTTGGCTTCTCTGTTTCGAAGGTGTTGTTATTTGACTTTTGGCGCCGAAATCTAGTTTCGAAGCCAAATATTTTACTTCGAAGCTCGCATCAACATCTGGGATGTGTTTTTCCCTCCAAAAGTATCAATATTGAAGGAAACTCTTCGTATCTGTACTTTTAGTACTTCACGAATCACGCGATACATTTTCCGGACATAAAGGTTTTTAAAACCCTTTTATTTTGTGTTTTGAAATCACTCGCTCGCTTAACACACAAACCCTTTATCTCTACTGACTCTTTACTCCCTTTCCCAACTTCGTCCTCTGAGAAAGCTTTCAATCAATGGCTTCTTCTTCATTGAAAATACCAGTTGTAGAGCGCACGAGCCCGTCTGTAACCCTGAAAAAGATCATTGAGACAGAATGTGAAAAGTACAAGGCCGGTGAGAAAAGCGTCATCGATGAACACATCTTCATTCCTCGACGTCATGAGCAACAGGACTATGTGCTTGGGACCATCTTCAAGGAGATTCTTACTGAGCTTCCAGCGTTATATCCACGTCTGGAAGACCACTGTCTCTTTTACGAAGGTGGTCTTGACTGGGGAACCTGGAGGATGAACCATCCCCATCGATGCTGGCCCACGGTGAGACCAGAGTGGCAAGAATGGTATGATCGGGTTGTCCCTACTAGGACTTTGGACCTTCAAGAGCTCTGCCTTTTCGATGCCCTTCGACTATCCAGGTTTACCATCTCAGAAGACCCTTTCCTAATTCTGCTGCCCTTTGCTTCTGGAATTTTGCTTTTAATTTTTTCCAATTCAGATGTGGGATGATGGCCCCTACTGTTCCTGACATTTGCCATTTATTAGGATTGTCTCCCATTGGTACCTCCATTGGACTAGATTATCCTGACTTACCAGTCCCCTTTTCCATCCCCTCCCTTAACTTGTCCTACAGTGACTTTGTTAAGGCTGAGAATAGAAAGGAGGGCCCTGTAACTGATAAGGAATTCTTTTCTTTCATACTATATGGGCTTTGCAAATTCCTTTTTTGCACTTCTTCTCAAAGAATCATGCCTGAATTTGCCCCTCTTGCCAAAGCTCTTGTCCTACAGAAAAAGGTGGCCTTAGCTCCATATGTTTTAGGTCACGTTTATAGAGCTTGTTCTCTTTTTTGTGAGAAACCCTTGGATGCCAATCAAGGAGGTCCATTTTGGATACTTCAGCTTTGGCTTTTTGCTTAGTTTGTTGAGCTACAATCTAAGTGTCTTAATTTTTTTGAGCCAAACCCTCTTACTTATGGCATGAGGCTAGCCAATGCTTCACTTTATCCTTCTACTTTTGCTTTTTACTTCTCTTTTTTTTCATCAACTTCCAGCTTCCTTTCCTTCTTACAGCTTTCGTCCCTTTGAACCCATTACTATTGGCCCATCTTGGTTGAAGAATTTTCTAAGTGATAGGTTCTGTGTTTCACGTCCTCACAAAGATATATGGGCTTTTATTCTGATCCCCAGAGAGTTATTCATTGGGGCTATGAACCCCAGAGCCTATAAATGCATTGTTGAGCCCTATTGTCCTGCTCAATTTGCTAGACAATTTGGCTTCTCACAAAGGGTCCCAATACCTCTCTGCAGTAACACCAATCTAAGTCTTACTAGTAGGGATTTAAAGGTTCGAAGGTCCAGACTAGAAGAGGCAACTTCTAAGTTCATACAGGACTTGATCGATTTTGAATATATCCCTTTCATTCCTCAAGGTAACCTATTGAAGAGGTACCAAAACTGGTAGGTGACCAGCATGGAAGTATACTTGGCCATTGCTCCTCAAGACTTATTAATGGTGCTGGATGTGCCTCAATCCAAGCCCAAAGGAGCTGGAGTTGCCACTTCTTCCACTGTTCTTACCACTTCAGTTCCTGTGCTTGCCACTACACAGTCTACCTCAGCTGCTTCCACTCTTCCTAGAGTTACTCGGGCTGCTTCTAAGAAAGGTATATACCCTTGTTTCTTCTCATTTTTGTCTTTTTGTCTTTTTTATTTTTATTTTTATAATGCTTCTTAGCCTTATCTTTAGTTCTTCTTTTGTGAAGGTGGTGCGGGTGCTTTACAGAGAGATTCTCCTCAGAAGACCCAAACTTTACATCTCCTCAGGAGCAAACAGCAAAAGAAGAAAAGGAAACTCTTGCCTGATCCTGAAAAGGAAGCACCTGAAGTTTAATCAACAGAAGAAGAAGAAGAAGAAGAAGAAGAAGAAGAAGAAGATCAAGAGCAAGAGACATTCTTACAAAGAAGAAAGAGAGCAACTGTCTCTTTTTCTGGTTTGGTTCAAGATCCCACTCATGAGACAACTGTCAAAATAGTAGCAGAAGAACTCACTTTTGAGGAATCTGAATCCCAGATTGAAGAGAGAGAAATTGAGAAGGAGCAGGCAATACCAATACAGAGAAAAAAGAGAAGGAAGATGATTGTTTCCCCTTTTAATTTGGTTGAAGACCCTATTCATGAGACAGCTGTCAAGGCAGTAGAGCAGGAACATTCTAAGGCCACAATTGTTTTTGAGAGAGCTGAGAAGAGACGACAGCAGCAATTCTTAAGAGATGAAGCTACTGCTGATGATGCAATCCAAAGGGAAACTGCAAGAAGGCAACATATTGCTGAGAACTATTCCCTTCGTAGCTCTCCTATTGTTGCTATCACTTCTAAAACAAGTAACTTCTTCCAATCCTCTACTATTTTTCCTTGTCAAACTTTTGGAATTGAGATTTGACATTACTTTGTACTTCTTCTTTTGCAGCAACAATTACTAAGCCTGCTCTTCCAATAAGGACTCCTTCAGTTTCAGTTGACGTTGATCAATTGCAAAATATGAGATCCATTCAGATAATACTCCCACTTCCTAGGTCTACATTCTCCGTACCCTCCTTGAGGCCAAGAATTCCTGCATTTCTTTCTTTTGGTTTAAATCCATACCTCCCTTACTTTTCTTTTGATCTATCTTAGTTTAATTCTCTTTCAAGCCTTGCTCTTCCTTCTCCTCCTAAGGAAATTCCAGCTATTACCCTCTTTTCGATGGTAGCTGATTCCCCTATAGAGGGTGCTGGCAGTTCTCTGACTCGTAGTTTATTACCTTTACCTAGTTCCAGCCCTTCTTTCCTCGACTTGTTGGTAGCTAGAACTATAGAGACTGCTGAAGATGCCCCACCCATTTCTCCTATTCCTATGCAGTGCTTCATGCCCTCTACCAAAGCTCTTTCTGTACCTTTCATGTCCACGGACGAGGTAGACATCTTCGAAGCAAGACTAGCCAGTCTCTTCGACATGTTTTCTACCTCTCCAATGGCTACTGATGAGACTGAGCCATTAGTTTTGGCTGATTCCTTACTTGAAATTTTTGAGAGCTCTCTTTCGAGTAGTAAGCCTTCTTCACCTCTGATGAACTTGGACAGCTGTCTGGAACTATTGACATCCTTTTCGAGGATTCCTTTCGAGGCCTTAGATAGACCTTTAATGAGAAATGGCTTCCTTCAATGCTGCAAAATTGTTGAGCAATCCGGCATGAATGTCTCAAGTGATTTGTCTCAGGCAGCAGCCACTATTGACTTTTACATCAACATTTGCCATGCTGCCAAGGCTGCAGAGGAGAAATTGGTTAGACATCAGAGCTTTGTTTCCAAAGTACATACTGAAGTATTAGAGCTAAAGAAACAACATTCCTCTGTTTCCTAGTTTCGAACTCAACTACTGGAGAAGAAAGCTCAACTTGAGGAGGAGCTATCTGCAGTCAATCAGGCCTTAGTCCGAACTGACACCAAGTTGCTGATTACCGATCAAGGACTAGCCGATCGAAAGCTAGAAATGACCACAACCATCCAGTTATTTTCATCATTCAAGAATAGAACATCTGTTGTAAAAGAACAACTGAGGCATTGTATTGATTTCTGGGCCAATTTATGGCAAAATGTATTCAACTCTCTATGAAAAGCAAATTCTTATTTATCATTTGACTATTCTTATACTATTTTATTTAGCATTTATTTTGTTCCTTGTGTTTCCCAAATGGTTAGAAAATAAGGCTTCAAATATCTGCCATTAATCCTTTTGGGATGTACATACCCATTTAAATTTCTCAAATGGTATGCTCCAAAAGGCAGGACTCGATGAACTTGGTATGGTCCTTCCCAGTTAGGTGACCATTTACCAAACTTATGGCTCTTGATCCCTATTGGGAGTATTGTCTTCCATACCAAATCACCTTCATCAAAGCCAATGTGTTGACTTTTTTATTATAGTTTTTGGCTGCTTTCTTCTTTTGAAAAAGAATGCTATTTAATACCAGAATTCTAGCTTCATCTATGCTTTCTAATTCCAAGCACATACTCTAATGGTATTGCTCAAGATCTAACTGGTCTTGGCATCTTACCCTCAAGGACTTAACATTAATTTCCACAGGTAACACTGCATCATGCCCATATACTAAGGCATAAGGAGTGACTCCTGTGCTTGACCTTGGAGAAGTTCTATAAGCCCACAATACATCTAACAATAAGTTATGTCAATCCCTAGGATTGTCTTCCACAACCTTTTGTATTCCTTTTTTCAAGGATTTATTAGATGATTCAGCTTGACCATTGGCTTGTGCATAATAGGGGGTGGAATTAACAAAGCTAATTCCAAACTCTGCCACAAAAGGCTTCACCATTTTCCCATCGAATACTGTCCCATTATCAACAGTTACAGTTTGTGGGATACCAAATCTATGGATTAAATCCTTAATGAATCCAATGACCTCATTTTGGTCTATAGCTTTGTATGGCTTAGCTTCGACCCAATTAGTGAAGTAATCAGTAGCCACTAACATGAAACAATGATGCTTCGAAGAAGGTGGGTGTATTTTCCCCATCATATCCATGGCCCATCCTTTAAATGGCCAAGACTTCACTATTGCATGCAAGTTAGTTATGGGCACATGCCTTATCGTGTCGTGCTTTTGACATGCCTGACAACCTCTTGCATATTCTATGCAGTCTTTAAGAATAGTTGGCCAGTAGTAGGAATGCCTTCGAAACAACCATCTCATCTTCACACCAGGCTAATGAGCACCAAAGATGCCTTCATGAACCTCAGCCATAGCTGTCAATGCTTCTTTTGGGCCTAAACATTCCAGCAATAGACCATCTCCCCCCCCTTTTGTAGAGAGCATTACCATATATCATGCATTGCATAGATTGCAATTTAATTTTTCTACTGGCCTCTGAAGATGGGCCAGTCAGATACTGCATTATTGGATGCCTCCAATTTTGTTCTTGTAAGTCATTATGATTGACTTCCAAGACCATATTCCTTTTATTTAAGGGTGGTATTAATTTCTGAAATGTTGTTTGGTTTATGTCCCTTTGAACATTATCCATTCTCTTGAAATTCGAAACCTTTTGAGTCACATCATTAGCTCTATTATTTAAGAATCTTGGGACATGAGTTACATGTGCTATTTGAAATTGAGAAAGTAAATGTAATGCAACAACATAGTATGGCAACATGCTTATACTTTGACATTTGAAAATCCCTTTCACTTGGTTAACCACCAATTGAGAATCTCCAAATATGTCAACTGCATGAACTTGCAACCCAATAAGAATTTCCAGTCTCACTATTAAGGCTTCATATTTAGCTTGATTATTAGAACAAGTAGTTTCATCCACCCTGAAACCATGTGTGGTTTCTACTCCTTAAGGTGACTTAATCACTATACCAATTCCAATTAGGCCATTGGCTTTTGATCCATCGAACCACATTTGTCATGGCTCAACACTAGCCATATCAAGTTCCATTGTTTCTTGGCTTTCTGTTTGAGATGGATGGTCTGCCAAAAAATTAGCTAAAACTTGTCCTTTTACTATCTTTTGGGGAACATATTCTAAATGAAATTTTGATAAGGCTAATATCCATTTGCCAATTCTTCCCCTCAACGTAGGTCTAGATAACATATACTTAACCAAATCTGTGGTTGCAATTACCAAGACAGTTGTAGGCAAAAGATAGTATCTTAATTTCATTGCAGCAAAGTACAATGCAAGGCATAGCTTTTTTACAGCTAAGTATTTACATTCACAAGAATTTAAAAACCTACTAAGGTAATAAACAGCTTGCTCCTTGCCTTCTTCATTGTCTTGGGCTAAGAAAGCTCCCAATGAATCCTCTACTACAGCTATGTATAACTTCAAGGGCTTCTCACTCTTTGGTGGCATCAGCACTGGAGGGTTGGCCAAGTAGGCTTTGATTCCTTCGAAAGCAATTTGATGCTCTGTTGTCCACACAAATTCTTCTTCATCTTTTAGCCTTAACAAGGAAGAAAAAACTTTAGTTTCCCCTGTAGTATTAGAAATGAATCTTCGAAGAAAATTAACCTGTTCAAGGAACTTTTGTAATTCTTTCTTACTTGATGGAGGTCTGGCTTCAATGATGGCTTTGGCTTTATTCTGGTCAATCTGTATTCCTTTCTTGTGTACTACATAGCCGAAGAAGTTTCCAGATGATACGCCAAAAGTACACTTAAGACGGTTGAGTTTCAACTTGAATTTTCTCATTCTTTCAAAAGCTGCTTCTAAGTGAAACAGATGCTCCTCCATGGATTGAGATTTCACTACAATGTCATCAATATAACACTCTAAATACCCTCCAATGAGGTCATGAAAGATAGTGTTCATAGCCATCTGATATGTAGCCCCAGCGTTCTTCAGGCCAAATGGCATTTTAACCCATTCGAAGGTGCCAATATTCCCAGGACATCTGAATGCTGTCTTGTGAACATCTTCTTCTGCAATGCAGATTTGGTTATAACCGAAGTCCCCAGCCATCATTGATAAAATTTGATGCCCTACTGAACTGTCTACTAACAAATCCACTACAGGCATAGGATACTCATCTTTGGGAGTTGCTAGATTTAAGTTTTTGAAATCAATGCATACCCTCATTTTACCATTTTTCCATTTTTCTTAACTACAGGTACAATATTGGATAGCCATTCAACATATCTAGCTGTCCTAATAAAGCCTGCCTTGAGTAGTCTAAGAATTTCCTCCTTAACTTTCTGAATCATTTCTGGACTCATTCTTCTTGGTTTTTGCTTATATGGCTTGAAATTGGGTCTCATAAGGAGCCTATGTTCTACTAATGACCTATCCAATCCTGGTAGTTCATTATAAGACCATGCAAAACAATCTTTATATTTCTTAAGAACAACCAACAACTGGTTCCTGTCAAGAGCATTCAACCAGGCACTTATGTTGATGGGCTGTTGTATAGAACCTTCCCCTAAATTTATTTCTTCTAAGGGGTCTTGTATATGAGAACTTACTGAAGCTCCTTCTTTGATTCCTTCTGAATTCGAAGCAATCTCCTTGCGTTGTTCTGTTCCCAGGTTCTTTGATTCAACATCTTTACCCTCCTCCTCAAAGACAAAGTCTGTCCATAAGGCTTTTTCTTCTTGTATCTCCTGGACTTTTGTTTTAATGTCCAATGCACAGAATTTATCAAGGGCCAAAACTCTGGCCTGTTGCTGCTCCTGCTTGCAGCCAATTATCATGGCTTCTTTCTCTTGCTCTTGCACTTTTTGGACTATTGATTTTACATCCAATATTGAGAACTTAATTAGAGCCAAAGATTTGGTTTCTTGGGCTTCATTTCTTTGCCTACAACCAGGGATCATTGTCATCCTTAACGACAACCTCTTCATCAGCACTCTCCTGGACTAAGTGCTTCAGGTGTGTCACTTCCTCATCAGCCGTCACTGCGGCTGAGCCATCAGGTTTTCTCAGTATACTGAGTGGTGTCACTCCCTCAATATACAATTTAGCCTCTGCGAAGTTTGCACAGGCTATGAAGGGTTGAGGATCTACATCAATTTCCTCTGTCTCTCCATTGCCCTAGGCCATCATTATTTTCTGATGCAAAGAGGAAGGCACACGCATGTTAGTGTGAATCCAATCTCTACCAAGTAAAGAATTGTACTTAGCATTGCTGTCGATAACGAAGAATGCCGTCATGCAGTCCTTGGTTTCCACACTCAGGTTGATGGACAGAATTCCTTGAGCCATCTGTTTGTCTCCAGCGAAGCCAGCAATGGTTGTGCTGGTTCGGATTAACCTGGGGTTCCTTTTCCCTAGTTTCTTCAAGGAAGATTTCGGTAGTAAGTTCACTACTGTCCCATTATCCACCAAGACTCGGTTCAATTGTATCCCATCGAAGAAGGCCTTGATATACAAAGGCTTGACATGCTGTGTCATAGAATTCGAGGGATACTCAAAAGGATATGAGAGGTTGATACTCACCTCTTCTTCACTCTCGTATTCAGTTTCCATTGGGGTAGTGTAGACGTCCCCGAACGCCCCGGGAGGGAATCCCATTTTGTTCATATGGGCTCACTACAGTTCGGACTCAAAAGTCACGGTCCTGTATCTAATCTCGCAGAGTGCCATGCAAGACCGATGAATCATCAAATAGTCCAAATCTGGCAAATCATTTTTGAAAACAGATTTTTTGAAAAAAGTGCCAAACATGGACTGCTTTGCCAGATACAAAGTCGCCACCTAAATGTTTTGTTTTGGAAAATTTAGGAAACCCTGACTCATTTGCCTAAGGCCACGTGTCCGTCATCACCAAAGTTGTCTCGGCTCGGGAACTTGGGTACGATTGGGGAAGGTCACTTCGTTAGCACCCCCGCTCGCCCGATCAAAGATTGGCCTCTACTAACCATGATATCCAGTTTTGAAAACATTATGCGTTCTTATTCCGGTCATTAGCCTAGATTTACTATGTGATGCGCACAGCATACAAGTATAGACTGGATCGTCTGAATTGGAATAAAACATTTCATGTTTGTTTCGAAAAACGGTTTGTTACTCGCAAGTAGGCTAAAATGTGGATTTGCCACCCTCAGGTGGGCTTAGAAAACATGGTTTTGCCACTATCTAGTGGGCTTAAAACTCACAGTCAATGAATTGTTCCAATCCAAATAACCCAACCTTCATCCACAGGCATTCAGGCAGGTATATCACATAAGCAAATAGCCTCATGGTAAGCATGCTATCATGGCAGTCACTCACACACATGCAAGGATGCTAAAGCATAAAACTTACCGGAGTATTCCAAGCCAAAACAGAAGATGATTAGAAATCATGCATGATCCTAAATATACAGAAATGCTTAATGCAACACATGCAAAATGCAACTATAGTAGGCTCGGCTATTCTAAGGATGGCATGTGAAATGCTACAACTAACAAGTATTCAACTCGGAATTGAAATACAATGCAGTTAGTATGATGCGCCGAGCCTGGTGCATGTAATACAGATGAATGATGCAAACATGCAAGCATAAGTATGCTAATTGAAACTTGTCCTAATCTAACCACCATAAGCGGGTAAATAAAAGGGAGAAAGACGTGGGGTTGGAAGACATACATCACATGCACGCACACTTATTACAATTGCGCCCTCGCTCGGAGGGTCCGAATAAGTACAAAACCCTAATTAATTAACAAATTAACTACGAAAGCGGATAAACTAGCATGCAAGCTTATGGACCGCCTTAGCTCTGTTCCGAATGATGAATGATGCATGCTTGAGTTGCCTAGTGCGGAAATCCATCGCGATGCCCCGATTCGCCTCTGTTTACACTTAATGCCGGAACGTTGTGCGAAACTCCAGAAGGCTGTTGATTTCTGATTGGCTGCAACAGAGAGCAAGAAAGGGGCATGGCAAAGTATTTTCACATATGTATGCATGACTACTCTTCAGGGAGTGTAGTCCTCGATCCTCGTGCCACCAATCACGCATCTCGATGCATGATGGCCGAGGGGTCGAATTGCTCGACTCGATGTGAAATGAATGCGCGTATAAACACAACAAGACCTAAACTCCATCGTGGGTAATCCGGAGTGTTGGCGACCAGGAATTGAGACACGTTCTGTCACTTGGAGTACGAAACATCCCTCATTTCCCGTGCTTGGGCTAACTCCTATCCCAAACACAATGCAAACGAGATGGCATACACAATGCGACTAACATACAACCTAGCATACGCAATGCTATGAAATGACATACACAATGCTCGATGTAACATGGCATACACAATGCTCTAACAGGCAACCTAGCATACACAACGCTATGGACCGAAATGGCATACACAATGTATGATGGACTTACACCAACATGAGTGGACCTCAGCCACACTCACATCAGTAGCCATTAGATGAAAATGAGACAACCGAAATGTGTGCACACATGCACGAATACCAAGGACCGAACCTAAGGCATGGAATGCCACTCTACCAAAGCATGGCAAGGATGAAACATGACATGGAATAGCATAAATTACATCTCTAAAATAGCATGAAATATGGTCTTGAAACATGCAAATATATCACACAATGCAAGCTAGGGGGCCCGGGTACCGAAACTAGTGAAGTGCGTTACACTAGAGGTACCCAAAGCAATGCACCAAAGGCAAAACCAACCCCAAACAGACCCTAGGAAGGTCTGAAACAGTTGGGAAATGGCCTAAAATGATGGCTCGGAATGCAACGGAACGAAGCTCATTCAATGGTCGGTAAATGAGGCATACAAGCCCGACTCTCAAACGCATTTAAAGAGATGAAAACATGGCAACATGACATGCATATAGGCTCTGAAATGTGATGTAAAATGGCCTCAAAACATGAACACACCTCAGCACATGCATGCAATGGACCTCAAATCTCAAAGTTAAGCATGGGTATTGAACTACAAGCATGCAAAACAAACATCATTCAATCATGAGACCCAAAAAAAGAGCCAGGGAAGCCCAAAAGAAGCACAATATCAGTTTATGATATGGCCAAAAAGTGCTAAAATCAAGGGCCCACAAAACATGCAAAGAAAGCTAGTGAACCATGAGTTGTTCTACAACTATATGAAGCATATGAAAGCTCATTAGACCAGCCAAAAATAGATGTATTCCATGCGAAAATATGCCCAAATAACCACTGAAACTTAGTCAATGCATGCAAAAAATGATGAGCTCCTTTGGAAGGCCATGCAAGGGGTTACTCTACACCTATATGATGGACACATAAAAGGTCAAAACCACCTTTGGAAATGAGTTAGGACAACCTTAAAACTCACCAAATAGGCCCTAGAATTGGTCTAGGAAGCATGCAATGAAAGGTCCCTTTGAAAAGCCTTGAATAGGATTGCTATACACATGCATCATAGACATAAAATATGGCAAAATGGGCTCCAGACAGAGATAATGCAGACCATAACAAAATAAGTCCTGGAATGTGACTTCACAACATGAAAAATGGTGCTCCTTTGAAAGGCCAACAAAGCTAGTAAAGAGAATGAGGGGTGAGAGGGTCACCCCTCTATGATTTTGGAGCTCAAAGACACTGAAAATCCACTGGATTTCAGTGGCTAAGAGTCCAAAACAAGGCCAATGCAAATGCTCAAATGCATGGCTCAAAGCATGAGGAAATGACGCATGCAAGGAACAAGATGACTCCAAACAGAAAAGTGACCTCAATAAAACTTAAAGAGGAGGTCAAAACAAGACTTTCTTTAGTTTAGGTCGAAGTCCAAAAATGCTCACAAATAGGGCTAAGATTTGAAGCAAAATAAGCCCTAAAAAAGAGAGATGGAGCAAACAAGGAGGTAGATGGCCTCAAACAGAAAAGTGTCCTTGATCAAACTTCAAGAGGAGCTCAAAATATGACACTTTACAGTTTATTACAAAACCCAAAAATACTTGCAAATAGGGCTAAGATATCATGCAAAATAAGGCAAGAAAAGGGAAAATGGAGGCTTACCCTTGTAGCACAGCAAAGTAGCAGCTTCTGGACCAAGTTGGTGAACCTTCAACCCTTGAAAATCAGTCCCAAAGTGCTGGAATGGATGGTGGAGGTGGTAGGCTATGAGGCATAGTGCAAATGGTGCAAGAAAATTAGGGTTTGGAGCTTGGAATAGTGAGTTATGGAGTGTGGAGTGTATATGCCTTAAACAAATTTGTTGAACCCCTCAAATGGAAGAGGAAGGCCTCTCTTATATAGAAGAGAGGCCAAAGCTTCTCTTGGAAGCATCAAATATCCTCCATACATGTGGATGGAGGATGCATTCTGAGGCTTCCAGCTGGCACAACTGGCTTCAACTCAAAGAGACCAAAAAGCAGGAAGCAGGCCGACCAGTTAAGGTTGTCAGCCGGCCACTCCCCCTGGTCGGCCGACCAGGGGTCAAAAAGGTCAAGTAGAAATGCTGGCCGGCCACCCCAGAAAGGTGGCCTCCCAGATGAGTGCAACACAGCTGTATGGTGGAAAACCAGAAAATGCGATCCAGAAGAGAGAAAAACCAGCTTTTTAGTAAGGTTCAAAAGGGTCAAGAAGAAATACTAGTCGGCCTACCCATATTGGTGGCCTCCCAGATGAGCACAACAAAATAGTGGTATGAAAAGCCAGAAATTATGGCTCAAAAGTGAGAAAAACCAGCTTTCTGTCAGAAAAATCGGCTTTAGGAGAGAGAAAAAGAGAAAAGTGGTTTCCAAGGGGAAAAGGTGGCCTCCCACCACACTACCACCTCCCTAACAATGAAAATAGGGTCCCTACCAAAAATGGACCAAGATGGATGCAAAACGAAGGTTCGGGGGCCAAAACGCGCAGTCTGGGGCCCCGAAAACAGGCTGTTAGGCACCGGAAGTGGCGTATGACCATGAAGGTGGTCTCCCGGTCCACAATGTCCCTCAAAAGAGAGGAAACAAGGTGTGTGCCAAAAACCAGAGCAAATGGAGAAAGTTAAGCGGTCCTGAATCAAGGCACACGGCTTGACGGCTCTAAAAACTGGAAACTGGTTTCCAAACGGGAAAAATGGCCTACGACCACGAAACGCAGCCTACGGCCACTAAGAGATGGTCTACGAGACCTCTCCCTCCCTTCGGGAAGAGAAAACAGAGAAAATAAGACCTGGTTCGCAAACCGAGGCAAAGTACAAAAGAGCCCCGAAGTCCGGAGGCAAGGTTTGCAGCCGAGACTCCGCAACCTTAGAACGAGCACAATATGCAGCATCACCGAGCACTCAGTTGGTGACGTCTGAGTCTTAAGGTCGGTCAAAAATGGGTTGTCTACAGTTCTCTTTGACAGAACTCGAAAGTCGTAATTGACGGGAGTGAATGTCAAAGCCCAGAGACGATCCATTTTTGACAAGGCCGAAGACTTAGACAAACAGGCAAGATAACAAAGATGTTCCCGCAGGTAGGGGGCAAGATGCAAAATGATATGCATAAAGCCGGACGTAACTCATGATCATGCAAAGCAGCAAGCTGTAATGAAGTGCACACGCAACAGTTTTAAGCAAGAATGCAAAGCAACAACTGCATTTCATGCAGTTTAAGAATGCGGAGAATTATTCAATTCTCGCCACGTCTCACATGGAGAAGATACAATACCTGCACGATTCGTCTGGTTGCACCAGCTTCAAATGAACCGTACATACAATATCGTGCCTGCAAAAGACAGAAACTTAACAAGCACAACATAGTTAGCAACACATGTTCAACACTATATCGAACGTAAACAAACAGGGTGCCGATGGGAAAGTGCCTCCCAATGTGAGAGACACGCGCGTGTCGACACAAGCTAATCATGAAGAGATGAAGCATGCATAGGGGAAAGATGACCCCAAACAGAAATGGGACCTTAACCAAAATGACAATACCCATGAAACGTGCACAACAATGCAAGTGGTATGCATGAGAATGCAAGTGACGTGCATACCAATGCAGGATAAGTGCAAACTCGAATGCATGTTTGACACGAAACAACGAACAAAGAAATGTAAGTTTTGACGAGTGCGACTCAATCGCGACCTCTGGTTTACCTCCCGGAAGGGTCACAACGTGCTCAAAAAGGATACATTTTTCTCTTGACGAGTGACGATGAAACGCGCATCAAAAGTTGGAGTTGAAGCTCCTGCGGAGGGATTTCGCGACGAAAAGTGCACTTTTCTTGTACTTTCTCGGGTGCCGGGGACTCCGATCACTACCAAAATTTGCAGAGACCTTGGAGACCATCTTGGGAACACCACCGACCAGGTTTGGGGTTCACTGGGGGCCACCGACCAGGTTTGAGTGCAAAGGGTGGTCGGCCTACCAGAAAAGGTGGCCGGCCGACCACCTAGCCCAAATCTGGGGCAGTTTGGTACTTTCACCCTCATTTCTTTAAATACATTCGGCCAAAGCTTGATTCCTCACAACTTTAGATCCTAAATCACCTTCTTCTCCTTCCTAGAGCATTTTCCCTCTCAGATCTGCGCTCTATATGCATTTTCCAACGCCCCACGCAAAGTTGTTTCGTGAAAACTTTCAGTTTCTTCACTTTGAACCGATTAAATTTTGATTTCGGAGCTTCTTTTCTCATTTTCACCACTTGAGGTAAGTTTGTCTCAACATTTGGAAGATTTTCTCAGGAGTTGACTTTTGTTGACTTTTTCATTTCCCGAGAGTTGACTTTTGTTGACTTTTTCTAATTTTGGCTCATTTTGCTCTTTTTTGCAGATTTCTTGAGATGGCGGGTCATTTTCCCCATGACGGAGGTTCTCCAGGTGCCGGAGGTGATCCAGATATCATGTCTCTGTCGCCGAGGATTCGCCCCTTTATTCCCGAGAGGTACGACCCCTCAACGCATATCCTCCCACGGACAGTTTTCTATCATTTTACGGACTTCGACGATCGAGCCCCGTGGATTTGCTATTACGGGAGCCGGAGTCCCATCTCTCCTATCAGGCACGGGAGGTATGTACTTCACTTTTTTTACATTTCCTGCCTTAATTCTGCATTTTCTGTGCATTTTATGTTACGCATGCTTATTTGCTCGCTCTGAACACATTCGCATGCCATACTTCTGCTCATTCTAGCACACAGCTTGTTCTAAATGCTTAGTCTACAACACAGTACTCTGTTTGCATCTTGAACATACAGCTCAATCACTTGAAGTTCTGAACATGCAGCTCATATTTGATGGTGAAAACGCAGCACACACTATCTCTGAAATCTGAACACACAGCTCATATTTGTTTGTGAACACGCAGCACACATTTCAATTCTGAACACACATCCCATATTTGATTGTGAACACGTAGCACACATTTGTTGAAAGTTGAACACGCAGCCCAAAACTTTGAATTTCTGAACACGCAGCCCATATCTTGATTGTGGACAGGCAGCACACACTTGTTGAGAGTTGAACACGCAGCCCAAACTTTGAATTTCTGAACACGCAGTCCATATCTTGATTGTGAACACGCAGCACACATTTGTTGAAAGTTGAACACGCAGTCTAAACTTTGAATTTCTGAACACGCAGCTCATATTTGTTGAAAGTTGAACACGCAGCCCAAACTTTGTTTGTGAACACGCAACACACATTTGTTGAAAGTTGAACACGCAGCCAAAACTTTGAATTTCTGAACACGCAGCTCATATTTGTTGAAAGTTGAACACGCAGCCCAAACTTTGTTTGTGAACACGCAACACACATTTGATTTCTGAAATCTGAACACACAACCCAAATTTGTTGAAAGTTGAACACTCAGCGCAAACTTTGTTTGTGAACACGCAGCACACATTATTTCTGAAATCTGAACACACAGCCCAAATTTGTTGAAAGTTGAACACTCAGCGCAAACTTTGTTTGTGAACACGCAGCACACATTATTTCTGAAATCTGAACACACAGCCCAAATTTGTTGAAAGTTGAACACTCAGCGCAAACTTTGTTTGTGAACACGCAGCACACATTATTTCTGAAATCTGAACACACAGCCCAAATTTGTTGAAAGTTGAACACTCAGCGCAAACTTTGTTTGTGAACACGCAGCACACATTATTTCTGAAATCTGAACACACAGCCCAAATTTGTTGAAAGTTGAACACTCAGCGCAAACTTTGTTTGTGAACACGCAGCACACATTATTTCTGAAATCTGAACACACAGCCCAAATTTGTTAAAAGTTGAACACTCAGCTCATATTGAACACACAGTTCACAGCATTGTATTTGATTTGATTTGCACATAGCTCATACATTTCATTTGCACGCAGCTTATTCATTTCATTCTGAAACTGAATACATGTGTTCATTGTGAATGCAGGTGTCCTCCCGTGTTACTCGGGGATACGGCTCCATTGCTGCGAGGGAGTGGTATGCAGAGCTCCCAAAGGCCGTCCATGATGGGGTTGATCAGGCAAGGTTCGGGCCCTTTTGTACTGGGATATCTCGCTATCCCGCCAGCAGGACGTTGATGGGCGCCCTTGTGGAGAGGTGGTGGAACACCACCAATTCTTTTCATTTCTCAGCTGTTGGGGACATGACTATGACCCCATTCTACTTTGCCGTGTTGACAGGCCTCGACGTGGGAGGCTGGGCGATCCCTTATGATGAGGACATGGGCGAGTGGGAGGCCACCTGGATTTATCTATTGGGAGCTCGTCCACCGGTCGACCAATCCTCGGGCCGAGTCCGGTACACCTGGTTTTCTTCATATTTCAGACAGAGGGAGCCCGAGACTCCTGAGGAGATAGCACAGTACACCTGAGGGTTTTTGATGTTCCTCTTCAGGACCACTCTGTTCGCCTATAGGGGGAACACCGTTGGGCTATATCTGCTGAGTGCCCTGGTAGACCTCTCACAAGTCAATCAGTATGACTGGGGTGGCGCCGGCTTGGCTACCCTCTATTGCTACACGAGTGCGACCTCCCGCGGGCGGGGGAACATAGTTGGCGGCTACTGGAGAGCCTGGGAGGTACCTTCTGCCCTCTTGATTTACATTTTTATTTTTCATTATGTGTACATTGCACGCACGGCACACTTTACATTCTGTACTCACATTCTGCACTCAGTATTCTGTATTCTGATGGCTTTTGCCCTGTTTTCCACAATTATGGGTTTTTGCGTACTTCCCAACGCTAGCCCCAGAGCTTGAGGTGGAGGCGCCCCTCATGACCCCCTACTCGCTCGTTTTCGAGGGCCAGTACCGGCCGCGGGCCCGGGAGACTCTCCCCTACCTACGGCAGTTTTTTGACACAGTACGACCGACAGAGGTAATTTAGAACTCTCCGTTCTCCACATTTTCATCTTTGATTTATTTTGCACATCTACGATTTCTGATCGGCTTATGCATTGGTTATCTGCAGATCACCTGGCAGCCCTGGGTGCCTTTGGGTGGGGACCTCCGATTTCAGCTTGCCGGAGGATGGGCCGCCTCTCGGTACAGGATCCTGTTTGAGGGGTCGGTTGGTAGGGCTTGGTTCCTGGGGGAACGCTTCATGTGCCAGACGATGGGCTACCCTCATCAGGATATCCCCTCAGCACCTCCGATCAATATGCGGACTACCGAGAGGCTCACTCCCCAGGAGGTTACTAGTGCCATGTTGGGTACTGACGTATTGCTACATTTGGAGGAGGGGGAGTACGCGACCTACCGTCACACATACTTGATGCCCCCGTTGACAGGTGTTCGTACTCCCACGAGGAGGTCCGTTGACATACCATCTTCGAGTCAAGCTCGGGCTACAGGTGTTCCTTCTATTAGTAGAGCCGGTACGTCGAGAGGTGGGGCTGGGCTGGTCCCCCCGATTCCTCCGACTTATCATCACGCTGGATGGCCAGATATCCCAACTGAGTTGACGGGATGGCGTTACGGAACTTCCTACCCGATTCTGATAGAGCCTTCTATGCCTGATCACCGATACGTCAGTGACCCTGACTCACCACTGGTATGCTCCACTGCTTTTCATTTGTCACCCAGATACATAGGCATTCATTTAGTCACTGATGATCTGAGCTTGTATTTGCAGCCACCCAGAGAGTACATGGACGGGATGCTCGGATTGGTGGCCTCGCTCGAGGGCATGGTCTTGCGCAGAGAGGCGCAGCTGTCCATCCTCGGTTTCCAGGTACTCTTTAATTTTCTCGCATTTATCATACTTCTGATGACATGTTGAACTTGAACATCTTACTGCATTGATTAATTGTATGTGTAGACCACATCTGACACACACCACATTCATGTACTGTATCTGCCTGCACCCACTTCATGTAGTTTTCTTGCATCTGTATCTGATATACATACTTTGGCTGATGTATTGCATTCTTTCTTTTCAGATGTCTATTAGCAGAGCCGGTACGTCGAGAGGTGGGGCTGGGCTGGTCCCCCTGATTCCTCCGACTTATCATCACGCTGGATGGCCAGATATCCCAACTGAGTTGACGGGATGGCGTTACGGAACTTCCTACCCGATTCTGATAGAGCCTTCTATGCCTGATCACCGATACGTCAGTGACCCTGACTCACCACTGGTATGCTCCACTGCTTTTCATTTGTCACCCAGATACATAGGCATTCATTCAGTCACTGATGATCTGAGCTTGTATTTGCAGCCACCCAGAGAGTACATGGACGGGATGCTCGGATTGGTGGCCTCGCTCGAGGGCATGGTCTTGCGCAGAGAGGCGCAGCTGTCCATCCTCGGTTTCCAGGTACTCTTTAATTTTCTCGCATTTATCATACTTCTGATGACATGTTGAACTTGAACATCTTACTGCATTGATTAATTGTATGTGTAGACCACATCTGACACACACCACATTCATGTACTGTATCTGTCTGCACCCACTTCATGTAGTTTTCTTGCATCTGTATCTGATATACATACTTTGGCTGATGTATTGCATTCTTTCTTTTCAGATGCCTCCATTACATACCGGACCACAGGCCGGGCCATCTAGGCCTTTTCGAGGAGCTGAGAGAGGGGAGTCGTCTCGCAGACGAGTCGGACGCAGAGCGCATGTCATAGAGGAGGGGTCCAGCGAGGAGGAGGAGCCTATGCATCCCCAGTCAGAGACATCAGCTAACAGAGAGGGTGGTTCCGGTTCCGGTTTCGGTAGTGGAGATGAGGCCGGGGAGGATCCCAAGGATGACAGCTCTGACTCAGATGACGATGATGGTGCTGAGGCTGTTCCGCAGAAGAGGACGAAGAGGGCCTCTTACTCCTGTGCTTGATAGCATTAATGCAGCTGTTCCCTGCTTTATTTTCCTTGCTTACTAGTAGTTGTAGCACATTGTACATTTATTAGGTAGTTTTATTTTATGTAAAACTTGTACCCTTGTTGTAAAATGTTGTAACAAAGGAAGCATGATGGAATGAAACAGCTTTTGTTCAAAAAGTGTTGCATTTTATGTTCTTGCATCGCATCGTTTCATTTTGCACAAAATGAGATTGAATGGAATTGTGCATTTGAAAATTGCCAAGTTAGGTAGTGAACCGACGCAACAAGCAAAGCAACTTGACTTACTAAGAAAGAACAGAACCTTAGCAAGTTTACAACTTGATAAACAAGACACAACAATGTTGATTAAACAAAGAGTAACAACTCGATAGACACAACTCGTCAACTCGACAAAACTTAATACCTCGATAAACTAAACAACTCGATAAGCAAAACAATAACTCAATAAGCAAAATAACAACTCGATAAGTAGGATTTAACAACAACCCGATAAACAAATGCATTTCGGACGATCTGGGTGATGGAACGCATCCGAAACAGAGAAAAACTCACACCTTCAACACCCCCAATGCATGGAAATGCTAGGAACTTTCTTCTAGAAGCTAGAACAAGACCAAAGCCACCTTCCTCTCTATGGCCGACCACCTAAGGGAGCTGGCCGACCAGCTTTTTGCATTGGAGGGGAGAGGGGTGGTCGGCCTACCAGAAAAGGTGGCCGGCCGACCACCTAGCTTGGCAGCCACCAAATTTTAGACACGTGTCCTCCGAACAGTGCCTTATCCTCTTTAAAAGCTCCAGCCTCGTGGCTCTTTCATTTCATCTTAGTTTTGCATCAAAATGGAGGCGTTCCTCACCCAAAATCTCACAGCTTGGATTGCTTCTCTAGATGGCTCGAAAAAAGTTGAACTTCCGGGGCTTCGGCTTGAACACACTATTCACGCTGGGCCGTACTCCGCTGTATCTTCCTTTCCTCCATGCCGCTGCAAGGTTTTGGAATCCGGTGTCTTTAGTTTTAGCGGGCAAGAGATGTGTCCTACTTTCGAGGATTTCCAAGTTTTGATGGAGTCCGAGCACAACGAGGAAATCTTGCCTTAACTCCGATTCGGCCACGTCCAAGCCTTAGGACAAATGTGCGGCCTCACTTTTCATGATGCTCGATCATTGATTCATGATGGGGAGTTGGACATCCTAAGCTTGGTTTACCAGTTTTCTGATGCTGGTGACCGCGGTGACCATCATTGGCAGGGCTATCGGCAACACGCGCTTTGCCTATGCTTGCTATCTCATTTCTTACTTGCCTCAGGTTCCAGAGGATCCAGTGTCCGGTTGATCGAGGTTGCCCAAGGTTTGAAGGAGGGCAAGAGCTGCATTGCTATGACATTGGCTAAGACATTGATGGGCTTAGACACTTTTCACCGCCGGGAGACGACTAGGCTTGCGGGGAGCCCACTACTATTGCAGGTAATGTTTCCCACCCCATCTCACATATGTATTGCTCACATTATTCGGCTCTCAGACTCGATTTTTCTCGCAAAGCCCTTTTCTTACTTTTCTCTCATCATACATCTCTCTATTCTTTATTATCTCATTTTTCAATCCCTCCCCAGGTGTGGTTGATGGACAAGTTACAGATTGTGAAGTCTTGCCCCGCATATTCAGCTCGCGGTTACTTTTTCCGACAATGCTTGGTCGATGCCCTTGATGAGGGGTGGTGGTACAACTGGATGTGCAATTTGTCTACAAACCATATCGCTTGGCACTGTCCTTGGCTCAATCTGCCGGCGATGAGTTATAACATGACCCGTCAACCTGGGATTCAATTGATTGGCATGACACACTGTGTCTTCTGTTTTCCATTCCGGTTCCAGCGCCAATTCAGACATGATCAGACTTGCTCTCCAGAGGGGATAGAGTATCCTGCTGCATTCCCGGTTTGAGGCGCACAGCTTGCCCCGTATGCCACAGCATGGAGGACTAGAGAGCTCTTGGCCCCTGCTCCCACTTTCAGTTGCACTTTGTCTAATGAGTGCTTGGATTGGCTCAATGAAGAGGCACAGGAAGGGCCCACTTTGGCATCAGAGGCTTCAACAGCTCTGGGGTTCAGATTAAGAACCGTGACACAAATCGAGTCCGAACTGTAGCACGAGGCCCTACGCGGGCGCGTCTACACTCGGATTTATTGCTTTATTCGTACTTTCAAGTTTTCTTTATGATTGTAATAAAAAGCAACTTTAATTTGTATGCAAGAACAGGAAAACTCTGTATTGAAATCAATGAAATTGAAGGTTGTGGGTACTGAAAATTTTTCGCTTTGGTCTAAAAATGGTCTAAGTTGTAAAAAGATTAATTTTGAACAAAGTCAACTTTTATTAAAACTTTTCAAAACCATTTTCGATATGGATCAGAACTAGACATGCCTGAAATCTGTCACTGGGATGCACAGCAACTGGAAAGTTGCCCCTAGTCTGAATAGTACCACAGCACTGCACAGCAACGGAAAGTTGTCCCTAGTCTGAAGAGCACTGCACTGGAGATCATAACCGAACTCTTGAATGCTGAATAGACAAAGATGGCCAAGATGATCAAATGGACAAAGTTGATCGGGGAAAAGTTTATGGCTGAACATCAGGATGAAGTTGCCTACGTATCCCAAAGATGGGAATCAAGCCTTACGTAGTTCAGGCTCGGGTTCACTCGAGTATTTTCGCTCTCGTTTTACGCTCTAACTTTTGCCAAGGCCGCCCTTTGCGGGTTTTCAACCTTGCGAGCTCAGTTTTTATAATTTCAAATTTTTTGTGCTCTGGCTTTTTGCCTAGGTTGCCCTTTCGAGTTTTCGGCCTAGCGAGCCTCTCAGGGGTAATATTTTTTCAACTTGTCCATGTTGATCGGTTGTGAGAACTCTAGGCCATCTAGGTCCATTAGAACCATAGCTCCACCTGACCAGATAGACTTAATGATGTAGGGACCAGTCCAATTGGGTCTGAACTTGCCCCTTGGGTCGTGGATGGGAGCTCGGTTGTCCTTGAGCACCAAATCTCCTTCTTTTAGATTCCTGTACTTAACTTTCTTGTTGAAAGCCCGGGCAATTCTGCGTTGATAACCTTGAACATGGTACAGTGCTTTCAGTCTGCGCTCGTCAAAAAGCATGAGTTCTTCAAATCTATTCTGTTGCCAATCTGCTTCGGCTATCTGACACTCAGCCAGCACTCGCAAAGACAGAACCTCAATTTCAATAGGTAGAACGGCCTCCATCCCATAAACTAATGAATACGAGTCGCCCCAGTAAAAGTTCTAATTGAAGTCCGGTACCCCGACAGAGCAAATGACAGCTTGTCTGGCCAATCTCGGTAGGTTTCCACCATCTTCTGCAATATGCGTTTGATGTTCTTGTTGGAGGCCTCGACCGCTTCATTGGTTCGCGGCCGGTATGTAGACGACTTATGAAAAGCCACGTTGTATTTCTCCAACAAGTCAGTCACTTCCTTCTTGCAGTGGGAACCATTATCTGAAATGACCTCGTTTGGGACCCCATAACGACAGATGATGTTGTTTCTGATGAATTTTACAACATGTGACGCCTTCAACACCGCATAGGATTGGGCCTCAACCCACTTCGTGAAATAATCTATCGCGACCAAGATGAACTCATGCCCATTAGACCCCTTCGGGGTAACAACCTCGATCACATCGATTCCCTAAACTGAAAATGGCCATGGCGAAGTCATATTGTACAGCTTCGACAGCGGGATGTTCATGCGGTTTGCATGGATCTGACATTTGTGGCATCGCCGAACAAAGTCGATGTAATCCTCCTCCATGGTGGACCAGTAGTAACCCTGTCTGAGGATCTTCCGTGCCAACATTACCCCGTTCATATGCGCACCACATTCCCCTCCATGGATGGCCTCCATCAGGTGTTTTGATTCTTCAATTTCAACGCACAGCTTATGCATTCCCAGATGACCTCTCTTATACAATTTACCTCCACAGATGATGAATTGAACGGCCATTTTTCTGATTGCCCTTTTATCCTTGGCATTTACCCATGGTGGATATGCTTCCTTCTCCAAGAAATTCCAAATATCGTAATACCAGGGGTTCTTATCCTGAACCTCATCTATAGCAGCAATTGACTCGTAAGCCGGCACAAATTTCTGGTCGATAATGACTGGACGCATCCGAACTCCAACCGGGATGTCTATCATGGAAGATAGAGTTGCTAGTGAATCTGCGAACCTGTTGTTTTCTCTTAGTAGATGAGTGAAGTTTAGCTTCTCAAACTGAGGAATCAACAGGTCCAAGGTTTGGTGATACATTATCATCTTTTCCTCTTTGACTTTCCAATCTCCCTTAGCTTGGGATACAACAAGGTTCGAGTCCCCGATGACGTCCAACCGTTTTGCCCCTAGTTCCAGAGCTGCTTCTAGACCGGCAATGCATGCCTCATATTCTGCTTCGTTATTCGAGACTTTGAACCGGAGTTTGAAGGCTAGAGGGATATGGGAATTGTCGGGTGCTATCAGCAACATTCCTATCCCATACCCGTACTGGTTGGACGCTCCGTCGAAATACATCGTCCAAAACTCGTCGTCGATATGCAAAATGGCCTCATCTGGGAATAAGTACTCAACTGCTTCACCTCCTTCCACTGGATGATCGGCTAAGAATTCTGCTACTGCTCTTCCCTTGACTGACTTGCGCGTCACGTATTTCAGATCGAATTCGGAAAGCAACAGCAACCAACAAGCTAGCCTACCCGTAAGTGTCGGTTTCTCGAAGAGATATTTGATGGGATCTAGACGTGAAACCAACATTACGGAGTGAGCTAACAGGTAGTGCCGCAGCTTCTTGGTAGCCCATACCAAGGCTAAGCAAGCATTCTCCAATGGTGTGTAGCGGGTCTCATACTCTAGCATCTTCTTGCTCAGATACTAGATGGCCCTCTCCACTTTGTCCTCTGATTCCTGTGCGAGCATGCAGCCCATTGTGGTCTTAGTTACTAAAAGGTACAATATCAACGGTCTCCCTGGCTCTAGCAGTGACAACATGGGTGGGTTCTGTAAATATTCCTTGATCTGTTCAAAAGTAGCTTGGCATCGGCCGTCCCACTGGAATTTCTTTCCTTTCTTCAGGAGACCAAAAAGTGGTTCACAAGTCAAGGTTAATTTTGAGATAAACCGTCTTATGAATTGCACTTTACCCAGAAAGCCTCGCACATCCTTTTCAGTCCTTGTTGGTGGCATTTCTAGGATGGCCTTGATTTTGGAAGGGTCGACTTCGATACCTCTCTGTGTAATGAGAAACCCCAGCATTTTCCCTGCTGTAATACCAAACGTGCACTTCTGAGGATTCAGCCGCAATCGAAATTCTCTAATCCTTTGAAAGAACTTTTGCAAGGCAGTGTAGTGGCCGTCTCTTTCTTTGGACTTGACAATCATGTCGTCCACATACACTTCAACCTCTTTGTGGATCATGTCATGTAATATTGTGGTCGCGGCCCGTTGATATGTAGCTCCAGTGTTTTTTAGCCCAAATGGCATCACTCTGTAGCAGTAAGTCCCCCACGGGGTGGTGAATGCAGTCTTTTCCCGGTCTTCAGGTGCTATCACTATCTTGTTATAGCCCGAAAAGCCATCCATGAACGAAAGTAAAGCATGCCCCGCTATGAAGTCCACTAACTCATCGATATGCGGCAAGGGGAAGTCGTCCTTCGGACTAACTCTATTCAAGTCCCTGAAATCCACGTATACCCAGATCCTACCATCCTTCTTCGGCATCAGAACGATGTTGGCCAACCAAATCGGGTATTCGGATACCATTACAAAACCTGCGTCAATTTGTTTGGTGACCTTTTCCTTAATCTTAAGAACCCAGTCCGGGCGGATCCTTCTGAGTTTTTGTTTAACGGGTCGGGCCTCGGGGTCAAGAGGGATCCGATGCTGTACGATCTCAGGATCGATTCCAGGCATGTCTTCGTAGGACCATGCGAAAACGTCTTTGAAATCTTTTAATAAAGCGACTAAACGCTTGCGTTCCTCCGAAGACAACGTGGACCCGATCTGGACCAGCCGCGGGTCCTCCTCAGTACCGATATTCATAGTAGTGATTTCATCCATTAAGGGTTTAACGAATCTTTCCTGCTCTTGTTCAATTAAGCGTTGCAAAACTGGAGGAATTTCTTCCTCGTCGTTTTCATCAAAATTTTGAAAGTCTGAGTTAATGCAATAAATCAATGGCATAGAAAAGTACTCAGAAACCACAGCCACATCATTCTCATTAAGCACATCCAAATCGTTCGATTCTTCGGTTATAATAGACTCAAAAGAGAAAGAAAAAGATGACCTGGACAGGACTGTGGTATCTGGGTTATCACCCCCTGGCATACCGGACTCAGACTTAGTCGAGCTGGAACCTGATTCCGACTTAACAGATTCGGAGGAATCAGATTTCGGCTCACTACCTGACCCGGTGCTGCTTGACAAAAATCCCTCTTTATACTGCCAGATGAGAGAGGGTGCGATAGATGCATCCAAAATGTTTGCTGGTAGGCCCGCAGCCGTTCCATTCCCGATCACACATACCGAGAAGTTATCCCCCAAGCACTTCTGTTCAATCGAAGGATCTGAAAGTAGACACGCCAGCGCTACCTCCATTTCACTTTCGGCGTCCTCAGACTCCACTTTCTTGCTCTGCTCAACCTCAGCTAATGGGTCTGTCTGCTATTTGGCAACGTCATCCCTGGGTAACTGCAGGTCAAAGAAGATCTCAAACCCCGGCATGCACTTCCTTTCCGCGTTCAACCACGGCTCTGGGAAGCCACAAAACGGAAAGTCCTCCCCTTCTCGGACGAAGCGTCCGTTTAGGGTACCCTGTATGGGCCGGTGCATTAAGTCAAAAGGCTTCCCCGCCTTCTTCGCTCTGGCTCTCCCAACCATCTCCTTACCCTTCCTTATCCAATCCTCTTTGGTGGGCAGATAACCCAAGCCAAAAGTATGTGGGTTGTGTGGCACCTCGGCCAATGCTGCGACGCCCTTCCGGCCATTCTTTCCCAATCCCATCCCGGGGATGTGTTGAACCTTGTTCATGAGGTATACTGATTGAGCACTGACATACACCCCCTCATTAATAGCCAAGATGTTCTGCACGACCCGGGCCTCCGCTAGGGTAAAATCGGATAAGAACACATCCTCCATACCGTGCTCAATTTCCAAAACTGGCATAGATACTTTCGGCGGTGGATGGATCGATGAATTCCCAAAAACAATGGCTACTCCCTTTCCATGGGGGTATTTTACCATTTGATGCAAGGTAGAAGAAACTGCCTTCACTTGATGCAGCCACGGCCGCCCCAAGAGTAGATTGAAAGTGGCGGGAACCTCTAGGATGTGAAAGTCAATTTCATACTGCCTTAACCCAACCTTGGTCTGAATTTTCGCTGTCCCCATGACTTCTCTGCTCGTATTGTCGTATGCCTGAATCACCTGGGCTGTTTGCACAAAGTCCGTGGTCTTGAAACCGATTGCATAGGCAGTCCTTGTTGGACACACATTGATAGCGGACCTTGTGTCGACCAGCACCACGGGTATCCATTTGTTTCGGCCACGGAGATGTAGAGTGGCTTGTTATGGTTCGCACCCTCTGGTGGCAGTTCTTTGTCAAAAAAGGTCAACATCGGGGTAGCTCCTCCCAGAAAAACTAAGCCCACCAGCTGTTCAAGCGTGGTGTCTATTGAGAGCTTGGCCTTGTCCATGGCCGATAAGACAGCTTGTCGATGCACTCGCGATGCCATAAGCAGTCCCCAGATGGAGATGTCTGTCTGTATCTTTTTCAACTGCTTCAGTACAGCCTCTTCTTCGAGTTGCTTCTCTTTCTGCTTCTCTGCCTCCTTATCCTTCCCAGATGCCTCTAGCTGGTCTAGATGCGGGGGCTTGAAATACTGCCTGCTCCTGGTCATATGATCGACTTCGCCGATATACCAAGTATTATCTGGCTGATTGCTCCCCCAATCCTCGTTCGTATGGGCAAGACATAAATCATCGTCCTCCCACCACATTCTATCGGCAGCCAACAGACACCTGTCTGGCTTCGGTACAATTGCACCCGCAGTACTCTCTGTCCACATGCTCGCACCATTCTCTATCTTCATGCACACAGCACTTTCAGTCTCCTCAGGGCCCTTAGCTTTCCTAATTCTCTCAGCATCCTCAAACCTTTCTTGTTCCAACTGCGTTAGTACAGCTGGCTGTTCAACAATTCCCACATTCACAATGCCCAAGTCTTGAGCAGAATTCTTAGCACCGGCGCTCTTCGGCGATTCATTCTGATTTCCGGCCCTTCCGGCCACCACTGATATTCTTGCCCCTGCCGGGCCATGTTCCAACTGAACTGCGTCAACAACGTCTGGCAACTTATCAAGCCACCCGGTGGCCTCTGCTGACTCCTCAAAATCAGACCAGTTGACTACCATGTCCTCTAGCTCTTGTTCATTGAAAAATTGGAGGTTAGCAAAGTCCTCTTCCATAGCTACCAGGTCATCTATCCTCTGACCAAATTCATCCCCTTGTATCATACAAAGCTCTGCCCCCGCCGGCAATTCAAAGTTCGGCCCAACCTGGCCCACTGATAGGATGTAGTCGCTCGGACTGTATAAAAAACTCTCAGATTCCTTAGATCCTGGCTCGACAATCCCATTCTCTCTTGGAATCTCCCATATTCTGTCTTCGACAGCCACCACCAATGGTTCGGGTTGGGCTCTGGAGATGTCCAACATGCACAAGTCAGCGTAGTCAGGGAGGAGCACCTCCGACTTGGGTAGGTGGGTTGGGGAAATATATATGCTGGGATTGTAAGACACGACCCCAGTCTGGATAGAGTTGATTCTTTTAGGAGGTGGAGCTTGGTTGTGCGGTAGGAGAGGGTTTGTTGTGACATTGGGTTTTTCTAGAGACACAATCACCTGCTTGTCAATGAGATCTTGAATCTCATGACGCAATCTAAAACATTGGTCAGTGTCGTGACCATGTTGTTGGTGATATGCGCAATATTTTGCTGGGTTATGAGAGGGAGGGAGTGGATTTGGCAATGGCCTCGGCTCCAGGGGCTTTAAGTGCCCTTTCTTGATTAATCCCCCTAGAGCCTTGGACAGGGGCATATATAAAGGCGTGAAGGTTCTTTGGCCTCGAGGTTGGAACTTGGTTGTTTGTGGGTTGCTTCCGAACGCGTAGCTGCCATGGGTCTTGGAGGGGGGATGGTTGTGACCATGCTTACCTTCGAAGCTCTAGCATTTGCGGCATTGCTGGTGCCTGTGTTGTTGTTGCGGTTGAAGGTTCTTCGGGGTTGCTCTCTATCTTGGTCAATCAGACCTTGTTTCATAGCATCCTCTATTTGTACCCCCATCTCGTGCAAATCTGAAAAGGTAGGGAAGGGGAGAACAATCATTTTCTGCATCAGTTTTGGCCGGAGATTGAGCACAATCATCCGGATTTGATCTTTATCTGTAGGCCTTAAGGTCATCATTGAGGCCTTTGCCCTCCATCGGGCCACAAAATCCGAAAAGCTCTCCTTAGGCTCCTGCCTTGTTGTCTCAAGATCACGGGTTGTAATCTCGATCTGAGTGTTATAGGAGTACTGTGCAATGAAAGCCTTGGCCATCTCGTCCCAGTTCCGCTTAACATCATCTTCTAATTTTGCATACCAGATAGCGGCCACCCCTGACAAGGTCCGGCCGAATAGTGAAAGCTTCTGTGGTCTGGTGAGGCCCATTGGTCGCAGTATATCTGAGAACAACCGAAGATGGACCATGGGATCCCCGGATCCGTCAAAGCGGTCGATTTGTGGCATCTTGAACCTATCTGGCAGCGTCAGAGCCACATCGGTATATCCGTCCTCGATGTCTGGGATGGACTTCACCCCTTAGGATTTCTTGAACAACTTCTCGAGCTTGCTCAATTTCAATGTTGATGGTTTACCTCGAACTCAAAGGGAGAATCCGGTTGATTGACAGGCGTAGGTGCCTTGGATAACTGTGGTAGAATTGGGGGGGGGAGCCAGCCCCGTCGGGATATCTGTATCTCCCTGGACATTTGGTGCCTTCCCAGGTACTGGAGTTCCTAGTGGGAGAGGAGCTGGGTGTGAAGCAGATGCCCCGGTTTGTTGTTGCAACCTGGCAATTAATTCTGCCTGCTGGGCCATGATCTTGGCTTGTTGTTTGGCAAACTCATCCGGCAAACAGCGTCCTGCTGCATGGCTCTCATGGTCTCCTGCATTTGGCGCATCATTTCTTCAACTCCTGTCGGTACCGCCATATTGCCCTGATTTGTCTGAACTACTGGCAGGCCTATCTCTATAGCAACAATTAAGATCTCAGTCCGACTGTCCACTGATGGGGTAATCCACTGCTCTGGCAACCTTTGCTTGGATACACTGCGTCTTCTCGACCTCCGTCTGATAACCGGGGGTAGAGAGTGGAACACTAGTTGTCCGTCGACCAGATCCTCAGATTGATTGAGTCGGCGACCTCTTGTCCAGAGTGCTTGGGGAATATCTGCTTGGTCTGAAGCAATTGTGCTAAACTACCTAGCAAAAAGATAAATAAAGCAATAATAAGGAAATAAACAAGCAGACAAACGGACAGCATAACAGCGTAAATAAATACAACGCACAGTCGGGTATAATTAACACGCAATTGATACACCGTTCTCAAAGACTGATCATTATTCCCAAATCACTATCCCCGAAGCTGAATCTGATACTCGCAGATAACTGATTCCGAAAATACTGAACTGGTTCCCGCAGGCCTGATATCCAAAATACTGAACTGGCGCCCGCAGGCCTGATGCCCAAACTTGTAAACTGATACATGCATTTGTATAGAGACGCACTCTAAAAGCACATAACAAACAAGTGAGAGCCAAAACACCCCTATGTTGGGATAAGGTTTTCCTGTCCTATTTTGTCAGGAACTAGGGTTTCACTATGCAAACAGTAGTTTCAAACAACCTATGATCGGGTGAGCAACCTGTCCTAGTTTGAAATGGTCACTATGGATTCCGAATATACACTAGATTGAATGGTCAAAAGGGTGCCCCGGTAAAACCGGGGTTTGTGTTCCCGTCGTGGCAGAGCCCGCAACCGGTCAGCCTTATGGCATGTTTCTCGAAGCGAGCCTCCGGCAAATCGTTCAGGAATAGCATACGGCAAACACGGTGTCCTAGGCGCACCAATGCAAATGCAATGCAAAGAAAAACATAAGTGTAGTCAAAGCCAGATATCATGAATTCGAGTCAAGTTCTCTAAATCCCCAGCAGAGTCGCTAGAAACTGTAGACGTCCCCGAATGCCCCGGGAGGGAATCCCGTTTTGTTCATATGGGCTCACTACAGTTCGGACTCAAAAATCACGATGCAAGACCGATGAATCATCAAAGAGTCCAAATCTGGCAAATCGTTTTTGAAAACAGATTTTTTGAAAGAAGTGCCAAACATGGACTGCTTTGCCAGATACAGAGTCGCCACCTAAATATTTTGTTTTGGGAAATTTAGGAAACCCTGACTCGTTTGCCTAAGGCCACGTGTCCGTCATTACCAAAGTTGCCTCGGCTCGGGAACTTGGGTACGATTGGGGAAGGTCACTTCGTGAGCACCCCCGCTCGCCCGATCAAAGATCGGCCTCTACTAACCATGATATCTAGTTTTGAAAACATTATGCGTTCTTATTTCGGTCATTAGCCTAGATTTACTATATGATGCGCACAACATACAAGTATAAACTGGATCGTCTGAATTGGAATGAAACATTTCATGTTTGTTTCGAAAAACGGTTTGCTACTCGCAAGTAGGCTAAAATGTGGATTTGCCACCTTCAGGTGGGCTTAGAAAACATGGTTTTGCCACTATCTAGTGGGCTTAAAACTCACAGTCAACGAATTGTTCCAATTCAAATAACCCAACCTTCACCCACAGGCATTCAGGCAGGTATATCACATAAGCAAATAGCCTCATGGTAAGCATGCTATCATGGCAGTCACTCACACGCATGCAAGGATGCTAAAGCATAAAACTTACCGAGTATTCCAAGCCAAAACAGAAGCTGTTTAGAAATCATGCATGATCTTAAATATATAGAAATGCTTAATGCAACACATGCAAAATGCAACTATAGTAGGCTCGGCTATTCTAAGGATGGCATGTGAAATGCTACAACTAACAAGTATTCAATTCGGAATTGAAATACAATGCAGTTAGTATGATGCGCCGAGCCCGGTGCATGCAATACAGATAAATGATGCAAATATGCAAGCATAAGTATGCTAATTGAAACATGTCTTAATCTAACCATCATAAGTGGGTAAATAAAAGAGAGAAAGACGTGGGGTTGGAAGACATACATCACACGCACGCACACTTATTACAATTGCGCCCTCACTCGGAGGGTCCGAATAAATAATACAGCTCCGAATAATAATTACAATCTGAATAAGTACAAAACCCTAATTAATTAACAAATTAACTAGGAAAGCGGATAAACTAGCATGCAAGCTTATGGATCGCCTTAGCTCTGTTCCGAATGATGAATGATGCATGCTTGAGTTGCCTGGTGTGGAAATCCATCGCGATGCCTCGATTCGCCTCTGTTTACACTTAATCCCGGAATGTTGTGCGAAACTCTAGAAGGCTGTTGATTTCTGATTTGCTGCAACAGAGAGCAAGAAAGGGGCATGGCAAAGTATTTTCACATATGTATGCATGACTACTCTTCAGGGAGTGTAGTCCTCGATCCTCATGCCACCAATCACGCATCTCGATGCATGATGGCCGAGGAGTCGAATTGCACGACTCGATGTGAAATGAATGCACGTATAAAACACAACAAGACCTAAACTCCATCATGGGTAATCCGGAGTGTTGGCGACTAGGAATTGAGACACGTTCCGTCACTTGGAGTACGAAACGTCCCTCGTTTCCCCTGCTTGGGCTAACTCCTATCCCAAACACAATGCAAACGAGATGGCATACACAATGGACTAACATACAACCTAGCATATGCAATGTTATGAAATGGCATACATAATGCTCGATGTAACATGGCATATACAATGCTCTAACATGCAACCTAGCATACACAATGCTATGACCGAAATGGCATACACAATGCACGATGGACTTACACCAACATGAGTGGACCTCAGCCACACTCACATCAGTGGCCATTAGATGAAAATGAGACAACCGAATATGTGCCCACATGCACGAATACCAAACCGAACCTATGGCATGGAATGCCCACTTACCAAAGCATGGCAGGGATGAAACATGACATGGAATAGCATAAATTATAACTCTAAAACAGCATGAAATATGGTCCCGAAACATGCAAATATATCACACAATGCAAGCTAGGGGGCCCGGGTACCGAAACTAGTGAAGTGCGTTACACTTGAGGTACCCAAAGCAATGCACCAAAGACAAAACCAACCCCAAATAGACCCTAGGCAGGTCTGAAATAGTGGGGAAATGGCCTAAAATGATGGCTCGGAATGCATCGGAATGGAGCTTAATCAATGGTCGGTAAATGAGGCATATAAGCCCGACTCTCAAATGCATTTAAAGAGATGAAAACATGGCAACATGGCATTCATATAGGCTCTAAAATGTGATGTAAAATGGCCTCAAAACATGAACACACCTCAGCACATGCATGCAATGGACCTTAAATCTCAAAGTTAAGCATGGGTATTGAACTACAAGCATGCAAAACAAACATCATTCAATAATGAGACCCAAAAATAGAGCTAGGGAAGCCCAAAATAAGCACAATATCAGTTTTAAAAAGTGCTAAAATCAAGGGCCCACAAAGCATGCAAAGAAAGTTAGTGAACCATGAGTTGTTTTACAACTATATGAAGCATATGAAAGCTCATTAAACCAGCCAAAAACAGATGTATTCCCTGCCAAAATATGCCCAAATAATCACTGAAACTCAGTCAATGCATGCAAAAAATGATGAGCTCCTTTGGAAGGCCATGCAAGGGGTTACTCTACACCTATATGATGGACACATAAATGGTCAAAACCACCTTTGGAAATGAGTTATCACAACCTTGAAACTGACCAAATAGGCCCTGAAATTGGTCTAGGAAGCATGCAATGAAAGGCCCCTTTGAAAGGCCTTGAATAGGATTGCTCTACACATGCATCATAGACATAAAATATGGAAAAATGGGCTCCGAACAGAGCTAATGAAGACCATAAAACTCACAAAATAAGTCTTGGAATGTGACTTCACAACATGCAAAATGGAGCTCCTTTGGAAGGCCAACAAAACTAGTAAAGAGAATGAGGGGTGAGAGGGTCACCCCTCTATGATTTTGGAGCTCAAAGACACATCAAATTCATTGAAAATCCATTGGATTTCAGTGGCTAAGAGGCCAAAACAAGGCCAATGCAAATGCTCAAATGCATGGCTCAAAACATGAGGAAATGAAGCATGCAAGAAAGAAGATGGCTCCAAACAGAAAAGTGACCTCAATCAAACTTAAAGAGTAGGTCAAAATAAGACTTTCTTCAGTTTAGGTCAAAGTCCAAAAATGCTCACAAATAGGGCTAAGATTTGAAGCAAAGTAAGCCTTAAAAGAGAAATGGAGCAAACAAGGAGGTAGATGGCCTCAAACAGAAAAGTGTCCTGGATCAAACTTCAAGAGGAGCTCAAAATATGACACTTTATAGTTTATTACAAAACCCAAAAATGCTTGCAAATAGGGCTAAGCTATCATGCAAAATAAGGCAAGAAAAGGGAAAATGGAGGCTTACCCTTGTAGCACAGCAAAGCAGCAGCTTCTGGACCAAGTTGGTGAACCTTCAACCCTTTCAAATCAGTCCCAAAGTGCTGGAATGGATGGTGAAGGTGGTAGGCTACGAGGTGTAGTGCAAATGGTGCAAGAAAATTAGGGTTTGGAGCTTGGAATAGTGAGTTATGGAGGGTGGAGTGTATATGCCTTAAACAAATTTGTTAAACCCCTCAAATGGAAGAGGAGGGCCTCTCTTACAAAGAAGAGAGGCCAATGCTTCTCTTGGAAGCTTCAAATATCCTCCATACACGTGTATGGAGGATGCATTCTGAGGCTTCCAGCTGGCACAGCTGGCTTCAACTCAAAGAGACCAAAAAGCAGGAAGTAGGCCGACCAGTTAAGGTGGTCGGCCAGCCACTCCCCCTGGTCGGCCGACCAGAGGTCAAAAAGGTCAAGTAGAAATGCTGGTCGGCCACCCCAGAAAGGTGGCCTCCTAGATGAGTGCAACACAGTTGTATGGTGGAAAACTAGAAAATGCGACCTAGGAGAGAGAAAAACCAGCTTTTTAGTAAGGTTCAAAAGGGTCAAGAAGAAATATTGGTCGGCCTACCCACATTGGTGGCCTCCCAGATGAGCACAACACAATAGTGGTATGAAAAGCTAGAAATTGTGGCTCAAAAGTGAGAAAAATCGGCTTTAGAAGAGAGAAAAAGAGAAAAGTAGTTTCCAAGGGGAAAAGGTGGCCTCCCACCACACTACCACCTCCCTAATAATGAAAATAGGGTCCCTACAAAATGGATCAAGACGGATGCAAAACGAAGGTTCGGGGGCCGAAACGCGCAGTCCGGGGCCCCAAAAACAAGTTGTTAGGCACCGAAAGTGGCGTATGACCACGAAGGTGGTCTCCTGAGCCACAGTGTCCCTCAAAAGAGAGGAAACAAGGTGTGTGCCAAAAACCAGAGCAAACGGAGAAAGTTAAGCGGTCCTGAATCGAGGCACACAGCCTGACGGCTCCGAAAACCAGAAACTGGTCTCCGAACGGGAAAAATGGCCTACGACCACGAAACGTAGCCTACGGCCACTGAGAGATGGTCTACGAGACCTCTCCCTCCCGTCGGAAAGAGAAAACAGAGAAAATAGGACCTGGTTCGTAAATCGAGGCAAAGCACAAAGACCTCCGAAGTCCGGAGGCAAGGCTCGCAGCTGAGACTCCGTAACCTCAGAACGAGCGCAATATGCAACAACACTGAGCACTCAGTTAGTGATGTCTGAGTCTTAAGGTCGGTCAAAAATGGGGTGTCTACAGGTAGCCATTCCGGATTCATCTTGCACCATACTCACTTGTGAGTCTTCACTAGAGACTGGAATTTGGTCCATTTCTTGACCCCCTTGGTTCTCATCTCCAGCTTGGAATTCATGCGGTAGTATGTGTACCATATTTACTGATAATGGGGAAAACGAGCCAAATTGGATGGCTGGTTGTGCCTGTTTTTCCTCTTGGCCACCTTGTTCAGTTACTTCAGAAGCATCTTCCATGCTGCATTCTGGCACTTCATCATTCGAATGGCCTTTTTTGACTGGTTTTTTAACCAAAAACTTCTGTTCAGCCATGAAGGCTTCGAACATTTCTTCCTCAATCACTTCTTTCTTTTGGCCTAGGCCAAGTTCTTCCTCTGTCTCACTATCACTCTCCATCAAAGCCATCTCCAATCCTGCTAGACTGGACTTCTCTCTGGCTTTTAGTTCAGAGTGAACTTGGTCCAATTGTTTTCTACTACAACCCATTTTGTCTTGTAAAGTTGTTTTTGGAGTATGGTCTGACTTTGGATTCTTCTTTCCTTCTGTCTGGACCAATGACGAGCTTTCTCCACTTTCTTTCAGGTCTTTCTGGTACTGAGTGTACCTACGCTGAATCTTCCTCATTTGTGATCCAGAAATTACGGGGACCGTAGATGCGCCCTCGGGCCCCACTACAGTTCGGACTCAGTTGTCACGGTCCTGTATCTAATCTCGTGGAGTGCAATGCAAGACCGATGAATCATCAAAAGAGTCCAAATTCGGCAAATCATTTTTGAAAACTGATTTTTTTGAAAGAAGTGCCAAACATGGACTGCTTTGCCAGATACAGAGTCGCCACCTAAATATTTTATTTTGGAGAATTTAGGAAACCCTGACCCGTTGTCTAAGGCCACGTGTCCGTCATCACAAAAGTTGCCTCGGCTCGGGAACTTGGGTACGATTGGGGAAGGTCACTTCGTGAGCACCCCTGCTCACCCGATCAAAGATCGGCCTCTACTAACCATGATATCTAGTTTTGAAAACATTATGCGTTCTTATTCCGATTAATTAGCTAGAATTACTATGTGATGCTCATAGCATAATAGTATAGACTAGATCGCCTAATTTGGAACAAAGCATTGCATATTCGTTTGTTTGGAAATGTTTGAAGTTTGCTACTCGCAAGTAGGCTAAAATGCGGATTTCAATGAATTATCCCAATTCAAATAATCCAACCTTCACCTACAGGCATTCAGGCAGTTTATCGCATAAGCATATAACCACATGGTCAGCATGCTGTCATGTTAACAATCACACTCATGCGAGGATGCTAAAGCGTAAAACTTACTGAGTACCCCAAGCCAAAACAAAAGCTATGTTAGAAATCCATGCATGATCCTAACTATACAGAAATGCCTAATGCAACACATGCATGAATGCAATTACAATAGGCTCGACTATTCTAAAGATGGCATGTGATGATGCTACAATTAACAAGTATTCGACTTGGAATTGAAATACAATGCAGTTAGTATGATGCAATGCAGTTAGTATGATGCGCCGAGCCCAGTGCATGCAAGACAGAGATAAACGAATGCAAACATGCTATCATGCTGTATGTTAATTGAAACATGCCCTAATCTAACCATCATAAGCTGGTAAATAAAAGGGAGAAAGACGTGGGGTTGGAAGACATACATCACACGCACGCACACTTATTACAGCACTGCCCTCGCTCGGAGGGTCCGAATAAATAATATACAGTCCAAATAAATAGTACAGTTCGAATAAATACAAAATCTTAATTAATTAACAAATTAATCTAGGAAAGCAGGTAAATTACCACGCAAATCCATGGACCGCCTCAGCTTTGTTCCAAATGATGAATGATGCATGCTTGAGTTGCCTTGCGCAGAAATCCATTATGATGCCCTAGTTTGCCTCTGTTTGCAATTGTTCTTGGAATATTGCGCAACGCTCCAGAAGGCCGCTGATTTCTGATTTACTGCAACAGAGAGCAAGAAAGGGGCATGGCAAAGTATTTTCACATGTCTGTATGACTACTTTCAGGGAGTTTAGTCCTCGATCCTCGTGCCATCAATCACGCATATCGATGCATGATGGCTGAAGAGTCGAATTGCACGACTCAATATGAAATGAATGCACATGAAAACACAACAAGACCTAAACTCCATCATGGGTAATCCGGAGTGTCGGCGACAGGCAATTGAGACACTGTAGACACCCCATTTTTGACCGACCTTAAGACTCAGACATCACCGATTGAGCACTTGGTGATGTTGTATATTGTGCTCGTTCAGAAGTTTTAGAGTCTCGGCTGCGAGCCTAGCTTCCGAACTTTCGGACTCTTCCATGCGTTGTCTCGGTTTGCGAACCAGGCTTTGTTTTCTCTGTTTTCTCTTCCCGAAAGGAGGGAGAGGTCTCGTAGATCATCTCTCAGTGGCCGTAGGCTACGTTTTGTGGTCGTAGGCCATTTTGCCCGTTTGGAGTCTGATTTCCGATTTTTCGGAGCCGTTGGCCGTGTGCCTCAGTTCGGGACTGCTTAACCACCTCCGTTTGCTCCGATTTTCGACATGCATCTTATTTGCTCCCTTTTGAGGGACACTGTGGCTTGAAAAACCAACTTCGTGGTCGAACACCACTTCCGGTGCCTAACAGTCAGTTTTCGGGTCCTCGGGCTGCGCGTTTCGGCCCCCGAACCATCATCTCGCATCGGTTTGGGTTCATTTTTGGCAGGGACCTCTGTTTCATTGTTAGAAAGGTCGTAGAAGGGTGGGAGGCCAGTAATTGTTCTGACCACCAGTTTTATTCACCCATCGCCCTCCGTCGCCCATTTTTCTCACTTGAAAGCCAATGTTGACCACCCTAAGGCCATTTTTTCTTGCCCCAAACCACATATTTGTGTTGTACACACCTGGGAGGCCACCAATATTACATGGCCGACCAGTAATTCTAGTTGACCCTTTTGAACCCCTCCTAAAAGTGGCCTTTTCTCTCTCCTGGTTCACTTTCTCCAGTTTTTGACTATAGGGTTGTGTTGTGCACACATGGGAGGCCCTCTTTCTGGGGTGGCCGGCCACTAATCATGATTGAACCTTTTGACCCTTGGCCGGCCGGCCATGGGGAGAGCCGGCCGGCCACCTGCAACCTCAATAACCAGCCGGCCATGATCCTCTCTCCAGGCACTTTACAGATATGCATTCTGTTTCCCCCCAGATTTTGTATCCGGAGGGTTGCATTTTTGGGGGAAACTTGAATTCTTTCCCCCCCATTTTCCCCCCCTATTCTCTCTTTCTTTTGCCTATATAACAGCAGCTCCAGCTCCCATATGAGGGTTACAAAAATTTTCCCTAAGCCTCTTGCATTGATACTCCCTCTCCTCCTCTTTCAAACACCAAAACCTCTCAAGTCCTACATCATTTCCCCTACATCCCCTAGCACAAGGCCTCCACCCTCCATTTCAGTAGCTTCAAGGTCATTTCCAGAGGTCAAGGGCCACCAAACTTGGTCCAAAAGGCTGTCAAAGATTAGTCTTCAAGGGTAAGTCTCTTTCTCCTCTTCTTGGCTCTATTTTTTGCATACAATCTAAGCTATACTTGCTTCCATTTTTGGGCTCCGACCCTAACTGAAAATAGCATTATTTTGAGCTCCTTTTCATGTTTGTTTAAGGGCCTCTCCCTGTTTGAGGCTTCCTTTTTATACTTGCTTCTTTATCTCTCTTGTATGCCTATTTCTTGCATAGTATTTTAGGCCTATTTTTAAATTGTTTCGAGATTTTCTATAAACTGTGAGTTGCCTTATTTTGAGCCCCTCTTCAACATTGTTAAAGGGATCTTCACTTTTTGAGGCTTCCTTTTGGCACTTGCCTCTTTATCCCTCTTTTGGCCTCATTTTTGCATGTTTTGTTAGCCCCTTGTGCTTATATTTTTGGGCCCTGGTCCGAACTTTAAATGGCCTCATTTTGACCCCCTCTTCATGTTTGATCAAGGAACCTTTTCTTTTTGAGGTTCCCTTTTTGCTCTTTGTGTTTAAACCTCTTTTTAGGCCTTATTTTGCATAGTATTTTAGGCTTGCATGTGCACTGTTTTGGTTTTGATCACCAGAAGCTGTGACTTGCTTCTTTATCTCACATTTAGGGTCATTTTTGCATATTGGTTTAGCCCTATTTGTGTTCATTGTTTGGCCTTGATTGAAACTGTAAATATGCTTGTTTTGGGACTGTCTTACTTCTGTCTTCATACTTTATGTTCAAATAATGCATGCTTTGCATAGCCATAGGTCATTCCATGTACCTCATTTCATGTTTCGGGATTCATTTCATACATCGGGTGCCATGTTTCCATGTTTCGGGGCTGTTTTGTGTCATATTTTAGCACTAAAATTTGCATGTTTACATACCATGTTCCATGCCTTTCCATGCTTTGGTAGAGTGGCATTCGTGCCTTAGGTTCGGTCTTCGGTTTGCGTGCACGTGTGCACGCATTTCAAGTATCTCATTTTTCATCTTATGGCTACTGATGCGAGTGTGGCTAAGGTCCACTCATGTTGGTGTAAGTCCATTGTGCATTGTGTATGACATTTCATTTCATAGCATTGTGTATGCTAGGTTGTATGTTAGCGCATTGTGTATGCCATGTTACCTCGTGCATCGTGTATGCCATTTCATAGCATTGTGCATGCTAGGTTGTATATTAGTTGCATTCATGCATATCATGCATATTGCATTGTGCTTGGGATAGGTGTTAGCCCGAGCACGGGAAACGAGGGGCGTTTCATACTTTGAGTGACGGAACGTGTCTCAATTCCCAGTCACCGACACTTCGGATTATCCATGATGGAGTCTAGGTTTTGTTGTGTTTATATGTGCATTCATTTCATATTGAGTCGTGCAATTCGACTCCTCGA
>NW_021030330.1:816636-829941 GCF_004153795.1 Camellia sinensis
GCCATCATGCATCGATATGCGTGATTGGTGGCACGAGGATCGAGGCATGCATACATTTGTAAAAATACATTGTCATGCATTTCCTGCTCTCTGTTGCAGCAAATCAAGAATTAGTGGTCTTCCGGGGCTTGGCGCGCTTTCCAAAAATTATTGCAAAACAGAGGCTAATTGGGGCATCACAGTGGATTTCCGTGCAAGGCAACCCGGACATGCATCATTCATCATCTGAAGAAGAGTCAAGGCAGTCCCTGGCTTGCATGCCAGTTTATTGTTTTCTTAGTTAATTTGGTAATTAATTAGGATTTTTGTACATATTGGATGTATTATTTATTTGGACTGTACTATTTATTTGGGACTGTATATTTTTTATTCAGACCTCTTTGCGCGAGGACAATGTCGTAATAAGTGTGCGTGTGTGTGATGTATGTCTTCCAACCCCACGTCTTTCTCCCTTTTATTTACTCGCTTATGGTGGTTAGATTAGGGCATGTTTCAATTAGCATACAGTATGACAACATGTTTGCATTCATTCATCTGTTTTGCATGCACCGGGCTCGGCGCATCATACTAACTGCATTGTATTTTCAATTCCAAGTTGAATAAATGTTAACTGTAGCATTTCATATGCCATGTCTAGAATAGCCGAGCCTGCTTAGTCGCATTTTTGCATGTGTTGCATTAGGCATTTCTGTATAATTAGGATCATGCATGGATTTCTAATTAGCTTCTGTTTTGGCTTGGAGTACTCGGTAAGTTTTTATGCTTTAGCATCCTTGCATGTGTGTGAGTGACTGCCATGATAGCATACTTACCATGAGGCTAATTGCTTATGTGATATAACTGCTTGAGTGCCTGTGGGTGAAGGTTGGGTTATTTGGATTGGAACAATTCTTCACTGTGTGTTTTAAGCCCACTAGATAGTGGCAAAATCATGTTTTCTAAGCCCATCTGAGGGTGGCAAATCACGTCTTAGCCTACTTGCGAGTAGCACCATCAAACCATTTTCACACAAACAAACATGAAATGTTTTGTTTCAATTCAGACGATCCAGTCTATACTTGTATGTTGTGGCATCACATAGTAAATCTAGGCTAATAACCGGAATAGAACGCATAATGTTTTCAAAAATAGATATCATTGTTAGTAGAGGCCGATCTTTGATCGGGCGAGCGGGGTGCTCACGAAGTGACCTTCCCCAATCGTCCCAAGTTCCCGAGCCGAGGCACTTTGGTGATGACGGACACGTGGCCTTAGGCAAACGAGTCAGGGTTTCCTAAATTTCCCCAAAAATAAAATATTTAGGTGGCACTCGGTATCTGGCAAGGCAGTCCATGTTTGGCACTTCTTTAAAAAAATTGTTTCGCAAATTTGGCTAGCAAGCATGGTTTACATGGCATGTATATGAAGCGTGGCTCGGCGCATCAAACCAGTCAAAAAAAGTGAATAAAACATGTCAAAATATGCCCAAATAACCACTGAAATGCAACCAGTGCATGCCATATTTGGATTGTATTATTTATTTGGACTGTACTATTTATTTGGGACTGTATATTATTTATTCAGACCCTTTGCGCGAGGACAATGTCGTAATAAGTGTGCGTGTGTGTGATGTATGTCTTCCAACCCCACGTCTTTCTCCCTTTTATTTACTCACTTATGGTGGTTAGATTAGGGCATGTTTCAATTAGCATACAGTATGACAACATGTTTGCATTCATTCATCTGTTTTGCATGCACCGGGCTCGGCGCATCATACTAACTGCATTGTATTTTCAATTCCAAGTTGAATAAATGTTAACTGTAGCATTTCATATGCCATGTCTAGAATAGCCGAGCCTGCTATAGTCGCATTTTTGCATGTGTTGCATTAGGCATTTCTGTATAATTAGGATCATGCATGGATTTCTAATTAGCTTCTGTTTTGGCTTGGAGTACTCGGTAAGTTTTTATGCTTTAGCATCCTTGTATGTGTGTGAGTGACTGCCATGATAGCATGCTTACCATGAGGCTAATTGCTTATGTGATATAGCTGCCTGAATGCCTGTGGGTGAAGGTTGTGTTATTTGGATTGGAACAATTCATTCACTGTGTGTTTTAAGCCCACTACATAGTGGCAAAATCATGTTTTTCTAAGCCCACCAGGGGGTGGCAATTGGTGATGACGGCCTACTTACGAGTAGCAAACGGAAAGTAATAAATTGCACGTAAATTCGTGGACCGCCTCAGCTCTGTTTCGGATGATGAATGATGTATGCTCGGGTTGCCTTGTGCGGAGAATCCCTCGCGATGCCCCGGTTTGCCTCTGTTTGTAATTGTTCTTGGAATGTGTGTCAAGCTCCGAAAGGCTGTCGATTTCTGATTTGCTACAACAGAGAGCCACAAAGGGGCATGGCAAAGTATTTTCACATATGTATGCATGACTACTCTTCAGGGAGTGTAGTCCTCGATCCTCGTGCCACCAATCACGCATATCGATGCATGATGGCCGAGGAGTCGAATTGCGCGATTCAATATGAAATGAATGCACATGAAAACACAACAAGACCTAAACTCCATCATGGGTAATCCGGAGTGTCGGCGACAGGGAATTGAGACACGTTCCGTCACTCGGAGTACAAAACGTACCTCGTTTCCTGTGCTTGGGCTAACTTTTATCCCAAACACGATGCAAATGAGATGACATACACAATGCGATTAACATATAACCTAGCATACGCAATGCTATGAAATGGCATGCACAATGCTCGATGTGACATGGCATACACGATGCTCTAACATGCAATTTAGCACACGCAATGCTATAGACCGAAATGATATACACAATGCACGATGGATTTACACCAACATGAATGGACCTCAGCCACACTCACATCAGTGGCCATGAGATGGAAAAGAGACAACCAAAATGCGTGCACACGTGCACGCATACCGAGGACCGAACCTAAGGCATAAAATGTCACTCTACCAAAGCATGGCAAGGGATGAAAGATGGCATACAAACATGTAATTTCCAGCACTAAAACATGATGCTAAATGGTCCCGAAACATGGAAATATGGCACCCGATGCATGAAATAAGCCCCGAAACTCAAAGCTAGGCACATGTATTGAATTATAACTATGCAAAGAAAGTATTATTTGGCCATGAAGTACAAAGATAGAGTCAAGACAGTCCCAAAACATGCACATTTCTAGTTTAAAGTATGGCCAAAAAGTGCTAACACGATGGACTAAAATAGCATGCAAATTTGGCTAGCAAGCATGGTTTACATGGCATATATATGAAGTGTATGAGAACTCATCAAACCAGCCAAAAACAGTGAATAAAACATGACAAAATATGCCCAAATAACCACTGAAATGCAGCCAACATGTGCGAAAATGATGAGCTCCTTTGAAAGGGCATGCAAGCATTATTTGGCCATGAAGTACAAAGACAGAGCCAAGGCAGTCCCAAAACATGCACATTTCTAGTTTAAAGCATGGCCAAAAAGTGCTAACATGATGGACAAAAATAGCATGTGAATTCGGCTAGCAAGCATGGTTTACATGGCATGTATATGAAGCGTATGAGTACTTATCAAACCAGCCAAAAAAAGTGAATAAAACATGTCAAAATATGCCCAAATAACCACTGAAATGCAACCAGTGCATGCAAAAATGATGAGCTCCTTTAGAGGGCCATACAAGGGGTTATTAAGCACATACAAGATAGACATGTAACATGGCAAAACTACCTTTGGAAATGAGTTATGACAGTCCTAACACCCACCAAATAGGCCCTAAAATCAGTCTCGAAAACATGCATAGAAAGGCCGCTTTGAAAGGCCTTGAATGGGATTGCTCTATACATGCATCATAGACATAAAATACGAAAAAATGGGCCCTTGAAAGAGCTTAGTCAGACCTTAAAAATCTCAGAATGAGGCCTTAAACATGACTTCGATGCAAGCAAAATAGGGTCCCTTTGTAAGGCCAACCATGCTAGTAAAGAGAATGAGGGGTGAGAAGGTCACTCCTCTATGATTTCAGGGCTCGAAGATACATCAAGGCCACTGAAAATCCACTGGATTTCAGTGGCCAAGATGCCAAAACAAGACCAATGCAAATGCTCAAATGTATGGCTCAAAGCATGAGGAAATGAAGCATGCAAGAAAGAAGATGACTCCAAACGGAAAAGTGACCTCAATCAAACTTAAAGAGGAGGTCAAAAAAAGACTTTCTTCAGTTTAGGTCGAGGTCCAAAAAATCTCACAAATAAGGCTAATATATCATGCAAAATAAGTCTTAAAAGAGAGATAAAGCATACAAGGGGGTAGGAGACCTCAAACAGAAAAGTACTCTTAAACAAACATGAAGAGGGGCTCGAAATAAGACTATTTTCAATTTACACCAAGGCTCGAAAATGCTTGCAAATGGAGCTAAGGTATAGAGCAAAATAATGCAAAAATGGGGAAATGAGGACTTGCCCTTGTAGCACAGCAATGCAGCCAACCCTGGACCAAGAAAGTGAGCTTTGAACCTCTGAAAATGAGTTCCAAGGTGTTGGAATGGATGGTAAAGGTGTTAGGCTTAGAGGTGTAGTGTAAAGTGGCCAAGAATATTAGGGTTTGGAGCTTGGAGAAGAAGGCTATGGAGGATGGAGTGTGTATGCCTTAACCAAATGTCTAACCCTTGCAAAATAAGATGGAGGGTTGGTTATATACAGGGAGAGAAGCAAGGCTTCTTGGAGAAGCCAAGAGAGAGGTTCAAAGCTTCTTGAGGAAGCCTGACCAAAAGGGTCAAACTCCTCCTACCAACCAAGCAAAGGGGTCAAAACCCCCTTTTAAGGACCAAAACAGAGACAAACCCCTCGGACAGTGGGTCAAGTGCAAAACAGCTGGCACAGCTGGAACATACTTGAGAAGAGCAAAAAGCAGAAAGCTGGCCGACCAGCTAAGGTGGCCGGCTGGCCACTCCCCCTGGTTGGCCGACCAGGGGTCAAAAGGGTCAAGCAAAAAAGCTGGTCAGCCTCCCCAGAAAGGTGGCCTCCCAGATGAGTAGAATACAGCTGTGTGGTGAAAAACCAGAAAATGTGACCCAGAAGAGAGAAAAACTAGTTTTTTAGCAAGGTTCAAAAGGGTCAAGAAGAATTACTGGTCAGCCTACCCATATTGGTGGCCTCCCAGATGAGTACAACACAATGGTGGTATGAAAAGCCAGAAATTGTGGCTCAAAAGTGAGAAAAACCAGCTTTCTATCAGAAAAACTGGCTTTTGGAGAGAGAAAATGAGAAAACTGGTTTTTCAGGGGAAAAGGTGGCCTCCCACCATCCTACCATCTTCGCAACAATGAAAATAAGGTCCCTACCAAAAATGGACCAAAACGGATGCAAAACGAAGGTTCGGGGGCCAAAACGCGCGGTTCAGGGCCCCGAAAGCAAGCTGTTAGGCACCGGAAGTGGCGTATGACCAGGAAGGTGGTCTCCCGCGCCATAGTGTCCCTCAATAGGGAGGAAGCAAGGTGTGTGCAAAAAATCGAAGCAAACGGAGGTAGTTAAGTGGTCCTGAATCGAGGCACACGGCCGACGGCTCCGAAAATTGAAAACTGGGCTCCAAACGGGAAAAATGGCCTACGACCACGAAACATAGCCTACGGCCACTGAGAGATGGTCTACGAAACCTCTCCCTCCCTTCGGGAAGAGAAAACAGAGAAAATAGGACCTGGTTCGCAAACCGAGACAAAGTACAAAAGAGCTCCGAAGTCCGGAGGCAAGGCTTGCAGCTGAGACTCTGCAACCTCAGAACAAGCACAATATGCAATATCATCAAGCGCTCAACCGGTGACGTCTGAGTCTTAAAGTCGGTCAAAAATGGGGTGTCCACAGTTGCCCCTCTTTGATAGAACTCGAAAGTCATAAGTGACGGGAGTGAATGTCAAAGCCCAGAGACGACCCATTTTTGAAAAGGCCGAAGACTTAGCCAAACGGGTGAGATAAACACAGATATGCCCGCAAACGTGCCCCCAGGCGGGGGCAAAATGCAGAGAGATATGCACAAAGCCAGATGAAACTCATGATCACGCAAAGCGGCAAGCTGTAATGAAGCAAGTATTCACAATAGATGCAACAGTTTTAAGCAAGAATGCAAAGCAACAACTACATTTCATGCAGTTTAAGAATGCGGAGAATTATTCAATTCTCGCTATGTTTCACTCGGAGAATACAATACCTGTCCGGTTCGTCTGGTCGCGCCAGCCTCAAATGAACCGTACATACAATATCGTGCCTCAACAATGTTGGGGATCTTTCGCTTCTTCTTGGTTGAACCAGAGGTACTACTTTTCTTCCTGACTATGGTCGTAGCTTTCCCTATTCTCCAACAGGGTGACAGACTAGGTTGGTTCAGCATCCAGAATTGAGGCGCATACATATGCTATCTCAATCTATGGGGCTGCCATACAGATTTCAAGCCGAGAATATATCCCAGGGTATTTAAACCAGACTTTAGTCTCGGAAATCCCGAACCTTTGCATTCTAGGCATGAGCCATTCGAACTCTAGTTTCCACCGTCTTAGTTGGTCTCCTAGGAACTCAACGCAAACATAGGCAGGTGGCTATACCAGACCACCGGAAGTCGTTCGGGCACGACAAACACCAAAGGAATTGCACCTTTAGAGGATTTAAGGTCTCCTAGACCAAAGAGTGCACAAGACAGCGTGAATAATGCAATGCACTGACAAGTGCAGGTAAGGTGCGCAAGATAGCGCGATAAAATGCAATGCACAAAACAGTGCGATGAAGGTGCGCAAGATATCGCACTGCGCAAAATAGCGCGAAATAAAATGTATGCAAAATGCATGAGATGCGCAAAATAGTGCGAATAAGGTGCACAAGATAGCACGATAAAATGCATGCACAATGCGAGACTGGGCACACAGCTTACGACATAGCATTCCATTCATTTGGCACAACTCACAACACAACACTTTGTTTGTTTGGCAAGCGGCTCGCAACACAATATTCTGTTTATTTGGTACGCAGCTCGAAACACAACACTCTATTTATCTGGGCACACAGCTCTTTTGGACACACAGCTCGTTTTCGGGCACACAGCTCGTTTTTGGGCACACAGCTCGTTTTCGGGCACATAGCTCATTCGGGCACATAACTCATTCTTCGGGCACACAGCTCATTCGTGCACACGGCTCATTTTTGGGCACACAACTCATTCTTCGGGCACACAGCTCATTTGGGCACACGGCTCATTTTTGGGCACACAGCTCATTCGGGCACACAGTTCATTCTTCGGGCACACAGCTCGTTTTCAGGCACACAGCTCATTCTTCGGGCACACAGCTCGCCTTCGGGCACGCAGCTCATTCTTCGAGCACACAGCTTGTTTTTTCGGGCACACAGCTCATTCTTTGGGCACGCAGCTCCTTCGTTGGGCATGCAGCTCATTCTCCAAGCACACAACTCGCTTTTCGGGCACACAGCTCGTTTTTAGGCACACGGCTCTTCGTTGGGCACGCAGCTCATTCTCCGAACACACAGCTCGCTTTTCTGGCACACGGCTCGTAACACTGCTCGATCTGAACACTTGGTCCATAACACAACATTCAGTTTGTATTTTGAACACACAGCTCAAGCACTTGAATTCTGAACACGCAGCTCATACTTTTTGTCGTGAACACGCAGCCCATACTTTTTGAAATCTGAACACACAGCTCAAACTTTTGAATTTCTAAACACGCAGCTCATTTTGATTGTGAACACGCAGCACAAACTTGTTGAAAGAAGTTTAACATGCAGCCCAAACTTTTGAATCTCTGAACACACAGCCCAAACTTGTTGAAAGAAGTCGAAAGGAACGGGGGACTCGTTCCTCCCGAGGGCGTTTGGGGACGTCTACAGTTTTTGGCGACTCTGCTGGGGAGTTAGAGAACTTGACCCGAACTCATGATATCTGGTTTTGACTACACTTATGTGTTTCTTTGCATTGTATTTGCATTGGTGCGCCTAGGACACCGTGTTTGCCATCTGCTATTCCTGAACGGTTTGCCGGAGGCTTGTCTTGTCAAGGCATGACCATAAGGCTGACCGGTTGTGGGCTCTGCCAGTATGGGAACACAAACCCCGGTTTTACCGGGGCACCCTCTTTGACCATTCGACCAAGTGCATATTCGGATCCATAGTGAACTAGGACAGGTTGCTTACCCGTTTATAGGTTGTTTGAAGCCGCTGTGTGCGTAGTGAAACCCTAGCTCCTGACAAAATAGGACAGGGAAAACCCTACCCCAACATAGGGGTGTTTTGGGCTCTCAATTATCTGTTATGTGCTGTCAGAGTGTGTCTCTACAGGGATTGCATGTATCAGTTTATGAGTTCGGGCAGGGCATCAGTCAGTGTTTGAGAATCAGTTATCTGCGGGTATCAGAGATTCAGTTTTTGGGACAGTGATTCAGGGATAATGATCAGTGTTTGAGGACAGTGTGTATTCAGCTTATCGACCGTGTGTTGTTATGCCCGGTTGTGTGTCATGCATTTACTTTAAGCTGTTATGCTGTCCGTTTATCTGTTTATTTATTTCCTTATTGCTTTATTTATCTTTTTACTAGGCCAGTTTTAGCACAATTGCTTCCGACCCAGTAGATATTCCCCAAGCACTTTGGATAAGAGGTCGCCGGCTCAATCGATCCGAGGATCTGATTGACGGACAGCCAGTGTTTCATTCTCTACCCCCAGTTGTCAGAAGAAGGCCAAGAAGACGCAGTGTGTCTGAGCAGAGGTTACTAGAACAGTGGTCTACCTTAGCAGTGAACAGTCGAGTTGAGGTGTCGGTTTCTGCCATAGAGATACACATACCAGTCAGTCAGCAAGATCAGCAGAATACTGCCAGGATGGAAGAAATGATGCGCCAGCTCCAAGAGAGCATGAAACAAATGCAAGAGGATGCTGTTCGCCAAGCGAAATTCTCTAAGCAGCAAGCCGCAATCATGGCCCAACAGGCGGAGATAATTACCCGGCTCCAGCAGCAAGCCGGAGCGTCAGCCTCACATCCAGTTCCTCCTCCACTAGGGGTCCCGTTACCCGAGCAGGCACCTACTGTCCAGAATACCCTGCCAAACACCCAGAACACCTTACCCAATCTCCAGAACATCCAAGAGGACACGGACCTTCCAACGGGGCCAGTTCCGCCCCCGCTTCCGCCTCAACTGTCCAAGACCCATACACCCAACCACCCGGACTCTCCCTTCGAGTTCGAAATGGACCATACAGCTCTGAAACTGAGCAAGCTCGAGAAGCTTTTCAAGAAATCACAAGGAGTAAAGGCTATTCTGGATATCGAGGACAGATATACCGATGTGGCCGTAACGTTGCCAGATAGATTCAAAATGCTGCAGATTGATCGTTTCGACGGATCCAGGCATCCCATGGTCCACCTCCGGTTATTCTCAAATATACTGCGGCCAATGGGCCTAACCCGACCACAAAAGCTTTCGCTGTTCGGCCGAACCCTGTCGGGTGTGGCCGCTATCTGGTACGCGAAGTTGGAAGATGAGGTAAAAAGAAGTTGGGATGAAATGGCCGAGGCCTTTGTCGCACAGTACTCGTACAATACCCAGATCGAGATTACAACTCGTGATCTCGAAACAACGAGGCAGGAGCCCAAAGAGACTTTCTCAGATTTCGTAACTCGGTGGAGGGCGAAGGCATCGATGATGACTTTGAGGCCTACTGATAAAGACCAAATCCGGATGATTGTGCGCAATCTCCAACCGAAATTGATGCAGAAGATGATTGTACTCCCCTTTCCCACCTTCTCAGATTTACACGAGATGGGGGTACAAATTGAGGATGCGATGAAGCAAGGTCTGATTGACCAGGATAGGGAACAACCGAGGAGGACTTTTAACCGTAACAACAATGCGGGCCTGAGTGGCGCTGCAACTGCAAGAGCTTTAGAGGAGAGCATGGTCACCACTATTCCCCCTCCTCTTCCGAGATCCATGGCAGCCACACCCTTCTCCGGTGCATCCGGAAGCAATACCCAAACCACTAAACACCAGCCCAGAGGCCAAAGAACCTTCACCCCACTATACATGCCTTTGTCTAAGGCTCTGGGGGTCTTATCAGGAAAGGGGCATCTAAAACCCCTGGAGCCGAGGCCATTACCAAATCCACTTCCACCCTCTCACAACCCAGCCAAGTACTGTGCATATCACCAGCAGCACGGTCATGATACTGACCAATGTTTCAGGCTGCGTCACGAGATTCAAGACCTCGTTGACAAAAATGTGATTCTACCTCCAGAGAAACCCAACGTCATAACCAATCCTCTCCCACCGCATAACCAAGCTCCACCTCCCAAAAGAGTCAATCTTATCCGGACCGGGGTCGTGTCTTACGATCCTAGTATCTATATTACTCCTACCCATCTACCTAAGCCGGAGGTGCTCCTTCCCGACTGCACTGACTTCTTGTGTATGATGGACATCTCCACAACCCAACCCGAGCCAACGGTGGTGACCATCGAAGATGGGACAGGGCAGACTTCAGGAAAGAATGGGATTGTTAAGTCTGGGATTGAACAGCTTGAGAGTTTTGCTGGGGAAGTCTATGATCCGAGTGAGTACATCTTGTCAACAGGCCAGATTGGGCTGGGTATAGAATTGCCAGAGAAGGAAGAGCTGTGTGTGATCCAGGGGGATGGATTTGAGCAAGGGGTAAATGATCTGACGGCTGTGGAGGAGGACTTTGCCAACCTACAGTTTTTTGATGACCAAGAATCAGGGGGCGCGGCAGTCAACTGGTTTGATTATGAGGAGTCGGCAGAGGCCACTGAATGGCTGGATGATCAACCAGATGTGGTAGAAGAATCCCAACCAGAACAGGGCCCGGCAGGGGCGAGAGTATTAACTGTGGCCGGAAGGGCCGGAAGTCAGGTTACATTGCCGGAAAGCGACGGTACAAAGAATTTCGCTCAGGACAGAAACATTGTGAATGCAGGGGAAGTTGAACAATAAACTGCACTGACGCAGGTAGAACAACGGGGTTCTGAGAGAATCGGGAAAGCCAAAATCCATGAGGGGATCGGAAGTGCTGCGGGCACAAGAACAGAGGACGCTGTGAGCATGCAGGCTGAAAGTGCTGTGAGTACAAACATGCCCGAGCCAGACAGGTGCCTTTTGAATGCCAACGGAATGTGGTGGGAAGACAATGATTTATGTCTTACCCACACAGACGAAGACTGGGGAAGCAATTAACCAGATGACACCTGGTACCTCGATGAGGTTGATCACATGACAAGAAGCGGGCGGTACTTCAAGCCCCCACACCTAGACCAACCGGAGGCATCTGGGAAGGATAAAGAAACTGAGAAATAGAAGGAGAAGCAGTTTGAAGAGAAGGCTGTATTGAAGCAGTTAAAGAAAATACAAGCAGACATCTCCATCTGGGGACTGCTTATGGCATCGCGAGTACACAGACAGGCTGTCTTATCTGCCATGGACAAGGCCAAACTCTCTATAGATACTACACCAGAACAGCTGGTTGGGCTGGTTTTTCTGGGAGGAGGTTCCCCGGCATTAACTTTTTCAGACAAAGAACTGCCGCCTGAGGGCGCAAATCACAACAAACCCCTCTACGTTTCCATGGAATGTAGAGACAAGTGGGTGCCAGTAGTTCTTATCGACACGGGATCCGCCATTAATGTATGCCCGTCAAGGACGGCATATGCGATCGGATTGAAGCCCGCGGATTTTGTGCCAACTACTCAAGTGATCAGAGCCTACGATAACACTAGCAGGGAGGTGATGGAGATTGTCAAAATTCAGACTCAGGTTGGTCCAGGACAACACGACATTGAATTCTATGTCTTGGACGTTCCCGCAACCTTCAACCTACTTTTGGGGCGACCGTGGTTGCACCAGGTCAAGGCAGTCTCTTCCACTTTACATCAGATGTTGAAGTACCCTCACGGGAAGGGGGTAGCTATTGTTTTTGGGAATTCATCAATCCATCCACTGCTAGAAGTGTCTACACCAGTCTTGGAAATCGAGCACGGCATGGAGGATGTGTTCTTATCAGGATTTACTTTGGCTGAGGCCCGGGTTGTGCAAAATATCATGGCCGTTAATGAGGGAGTATACGTCAGTTCTTAATCCGTCTACCTCATGAACAAGTTACAACACATCCCCGGGATGGGATTAGGAATGAGTGGCCGGAAGGGCGTCGCAGCATTGGCCGAAGTGCTGCACAATCCGCATACCTTTGGCTTGGGTTATCTGCCCACCAAAGAGGACTGGGTGAGGAAGGGTAAAGAGATGGCTGGGAGAGCCAGAGCAAAGAAGGCGGGGAAGCCTTTTGAGCTAATGCATAGGCCCATTCAGGGTACCCTAAACGGACGCTTCGTCCGGGAGGGGGAGGACTTTCCATTTTGCGGCTTCCCGGAACCATGGCTAAACGCGGAGAGGAAGCGCGTGCTGGGGTTTGAAATTTTCTTCGACCTGCAACTACCCGGGGATGATATTGCCAAAGAGCAAACAGACCCATCAGCTGAGATTGGGCAGCATAAGGCAGTGGATTCCGAAGGCGCTGAAATTGAAATGGGGGTAGAGCTGGCAAGTCTACTCTCAGATCCTCCGATCGACCATAAGTGCTTGGGAGATAACTTCTCAGTTTGCGTGATCGGGAATGGAATGACTGCGGATCCGCCAGCAACTATTTTGGATGCATCTATCGCACCCTCTCTCACTTGGCAGTACGAGGAAGGTTTTTTGTCTAGCAGCACCAGGTTAGGTAGTGAGCCGGAATCTGATTCCACCGAGTCTGTTGAGTCGGAATCAGGTTCCAGCTCGACTGAGTCTGAGTCTGGTAATCCTGGGGTTGATAACCCGGATGCCACAGTTTTGTCCAGGTCGTCTTTTTCTTTCTCGTTTGAGTCTGTTGTAACCGAGAATTCGGACGATTTGGATGTGCTTAATGAGAATCAAGTGACTGTGGTTTCTGAGTACTTTTCTGTGCCCTTAATTTATTGCATCAACTCAGACTTTCAAAATTTTGATGAAAACGACGAGGAAGAAATTCCTCCGATTTTGCAACATTTAATTGAGCAGGAGCAGGAGAGATTTGTCAAACCCTTAACGGATGAAATCATTACCGTGAATATTGGTACTGAGGAGGACCCGCGGCTGGTCCAAATCAGGTCCACGTTGTCTTCGGGGGAACGCCAGCGCTTAGTCGCTTTATTAAAAGATTTCAAAGATGTTTTTGCGTGGTCCTACGAAGACATGCCTGGGATCGATCCTGAGATTGTACAGCACC
>NW_021030330.1:844912-905176 GCF_004153795.1 Camellia sinensis
TGTTGTCAACATGTAATACATTTTGTAAGAATACTCTGATGATTGTAATATGAAATCTCTTTTCTTTATCGAGATCTCTGTCGGTTCCCTTGTGGAACTACTACTGTTTACTGATTGATGGCCATCATTACTGTTCGGTCTTTAAGACCTACTGTTTACTGCTATGCTAATGGATGTACCACATATGACTGAATAACTGTTCTGACTGAAAGACTGAAGTATTGTTTAATGAACTGATTTCATTACTGTAAGGACATTTCATTCATAACCCCTTTATGCATTATGTTATTCACTGGGCTTTAGCTCACTGTTTTATATATATATGTAGGTGCTCAACCATCAGATCGGAGCTAGGAGCGTGGGTTAGACTCCAGTTTTGTCAAGCCAGCCTTTGTGCCTCACTGAGAGGTTCCGAGTTGCCATGCTATGGCTTTGGGGTGTCTTGTTTTTCCCCCGTCTGTCTCCATACTGTTTGGATTACTGTATAGACTGTTAACTGCTAACCGTACTGTTATCAAGGGATTAGGTCCCTGTACTGTGTGACTGTAAATTTTGTATAGACTGTACTGTTGGTATATGTGAATGCATGAAAAATCTTTTTTGGCATACAGACTGACACAACTCAATGGACATTATTCATTTACTGTATTGGCTTCCGCCAGGCCCTGTACTCTGTTTTACTGTACTACTATTTTGCAGGCCTTCGGTAATCTCGGATTACTGGTCGGTTACGGTGCTAAACCCATAGGGCCGGGTTTGGGTCGTGACAAAGGCCCAGGTGGCCCGGCCTGCGACTGAGCATATACCGGGGGCATCTGAGAATAAAGAGTTCAATTCAAATACATCAGTCCAAATATGTACATTAGATGCAGATACAAGAAAACTACATGGAGTGGGTACATGTAAACACAGTGTATAAGTGAGGTGTGTGTCAGATGTGCTCTACACAAGTAGCCTATCAATGCAGTAGAAATCAACATATCATCAGAAGTATGATAAATGCCAGAAAACTAAAGGGTACCTGGAAGCCCATAATGGACAACTGCGCCTCCCTCCGCAGGACCATCCCCTCAAGTGAGGCTACCATCTCGAGCACCTGATCCATGTACTCAACTGGGGGTTGCAGATGCAAAGGCAAGGGTATCAATAAAGGAATGAACGTCCAAGTATCTGAGTAATGAATTAAAGCCATAAAACATACCGGTGGTGAGTCGGGGTCTCTGACATATCGATGGCCGGGCATCGGAGGCTCTATCGGGATCGGAATCGGAGAGGTAGTCCCATACTGCCATCCCATCAACTCGGTCGGCATGTCTGGCCATCCAGGATGAGGATAAGTCGGAGGAATCGGGGGAACCAATCCACCCCCACCTTTAGATGTACCAGCCCTGCTGGTGGAAGGGGCGTCTGCAGCCCAAGCCCGGGCCTAGCTCGAAGATAGCATACCGGCAGGCCTCATCGTCGGAGTACGAACTCCCGTCAATGGAGGCATCAGGTATATGTGACGATAAGTAGCGTAATCCCCCTCCTCAATATGTAGTAAAGCATCAGTACCCAGCATAGCATTAACAACATCCCGGGGAGAGAGCCTATCATCAATCCGCATATCGACTGGGGGTGCTGAGGGAGGGTCCTGAGAAGTGTACCCCAAGACCTGACGCAAGAAGCGATCCCCCAAAAACCAGGCCCTACCAACTGGCCCTTCGAACAGGAGCCTGTACCGGGAGGCACCCCACCCTCTGGCAAACTGGAATCGGAGACCTCCACCTAAAGGCGCCCAGGGCTGCCATGTAATCTGCGGATAACAGACGCATAAACCAAGCAGAAATCGAAAATGTACAGGACAAATCAAAGATGAAAACAGAAAGAACTGAGAGTTCTGAAATACCTCCGTCGACCGCACAGTGTCGAAGTACTGTCGCAGATAAAGGAGTGACTCCCGAGGCCTCGGCCAGTGTTGGCCTTCAAATACAAGTGAGTACGGGGTCACGAGAGGTCCCTCTACCGCCAACTCCGGGGCCAATGTCGGGAAATACACATAGACCCACAACTGTGGAAAACAAAGCAGGATACGAAGTGCTGTGGGCAAAATGCACAATACAGAGTATAAAATGTGCCATGTGTGCAATGTGCAAGTAATGAGGAGCAGAAATGTAAATCAAGAGGGCATAAAGTACCTCCCAGGCTCTCCAATAGCCGCCAAGTAAGTCCCCCCGTCCGCGGGAGGTCGCGCTTATGTAGCAATAAAGGGTAGCCAAGCCGGCGCCACCCCAGTCATATCGTCTGACCTGTGACAGGTCCACCAAAGCACTCAACAGATAAAGCCCAACAGTGTTTCCCTTGTCGGCAAACAAAGTGATCCTGAAGAGGAACATCAGAAAGCCGCGGGCATACTGTGCTGCCTCATTAGGAGTCCCGGGCTCCATCTCCACCTGTCGGAAATGGGAAAAGAACCAGGTGTATCGGACTCTCCCCGAAGCTCTATCAACAGGCGGGCGAACCCCCAGCAAATATACCCAAGCAGCCTCCCACTGGCCCATGTCCTCGTCGTAAGGGATGGGCCAACCTCCCACGTCCAGGCCAGTCAGTACGGCGAAGTCAAACGGGGTCATAGTCAAGTCCCCTGTGGCAAAAAAATGTAAGGAGTTGGTGGTGTCCCACTATCTCTCCACCAAGGCGGCCATCAGCGTCCTCCTGGGAGGACAACGAGATAGCCCAGTACAGAAGGGCCCAAACCCCGCCAAATCGACCAAATCCCGAACAGCCTCCGGGAGCTCGGCGTACCAGTCTCTCACCGCGGTAGAGCCGTATCCCTGCATAGTGCGAGAAGTCACCTGCATTCAGAATGGATACATGAGCTGCGTGCAAATAAAATGAATAGGCTGCGGGCAAAGTAAAGTAAGTGAGCCGCGTGTTCACAATCAGTGTGTGCTGCGTGTTCACCTTCAATTTGGGCTGTGTGTTCAGAAAATCAGTGTTTTGGGCTGCGTGTTCAAACTCTCAATCAGTGTGTGCTGCGTGTTCACCTTCAATTTGGGCTGTGTGTTCAGAAAATCAGTGTTTTAGGCTGTGTGTTCAACTCTCAATCAGTGTGTGCTGCGTGTTCACCTTCAATTTGGGCTATGTGTTCAGAAAATTAGTGTTTGGGCTGTGTGTTCAACTCTCAATTAGTGTGTGCTACGTGTTCACCTTCAATTTGGGCTGTGTGTTCAGAAAATCAGTGTTTTGGGCTGCGTGTTCAACTCTCAATCAGTGTGTGTGTTGCGTGTTCTCCTTCAATTTGGGCTGTGTGTTCAGAAAATCAGTGTTTCGGGCTGCGTGTTCAAACTCTCAATCAGTGTGTGCTGCGTGTTCACATTCAATTTGGGCTGTGTGTTCAGAAAATCAATGTTTTGGGCTGCGTGTTCAACTCTCAATCAGTGTGTGCTGCGGGTTCACCTTTAATTCGGACTATGTATTCAGAAAATCAGTGTGTGGGCTGCATGTTCAACCCTCAACTGATGTGTGCCGTGTGTTCATAATCAATTTATGGGCTGAGTGTCCAGGAATTCAAGTGATTGAACCGTGTGTTCAGAATGCAAATAGAATGCATGAAAAATTCATAATATGTTACAGAAAAGGCAAAAACGAAGTAAATACCTCTCGTGCCTCATAGGAGAGGTGATACTCTGGTTCCCGCAGAAGGAGATCCCCGGGTGCTCGCTCGTCGAAATCAGTGAAGTGATAGAAAACAGCCCATGGGAGGATATGAGCCTGAGGGGCGTACCTCTCGGGGATAAAGGGGCGAACCCTTGGATGCAAAGACATGATGTCAGGCTCGCCTCCGGCACCTGGAGAACCTCTGCCGTGGGAAAATTGACCCGCCATTTCAAGAAATCTGCAAAAGGGGCAAAATGAGCCAAAATTGGAAAAAGTCAACAAAAGTCAACTCTCGGGAAATGAAAAAGTCAACAAAAGTCAACTCTCGAGAAAATCTTCCAAATATTGAGACAAACTCACCTCAAGTGGCGAAAATGAGAAAAGAAGCCCCGAAATCAAAATTTAATCGGTTTAAAATGCTTAAAACTGAAAGATTTCGCGAAAACAACTTGCGTGGGACGTTGGAAAACGCGTATAGAGCCCAGATCTAAGGGAGAAAATGGTTTGGGAAGGAAGAAGAGATGCTTTCGGAGCTTCACTTGTGAGCACGAAGTGTTTGGATGTGTGTATTTAAAGAAAAGAGGCTGAAAAGACAAAATTGCCCCGAATCTGGGTTAAGTGGCCGGCCGGCCCCTTTTTCTAGCAGGCCGGCCATTCTCTTTTCAAAAATCGGCCGATGGCCTCCCTCTCCCAATAAAACTGGCCGGTGGTGTTCCCCACATGCCCCCCAAGGTCCCTGTAAATTTTGAGGAGGATTGGAGTCCCCGAGACCTGAAAAAGTACAAAAGAAGTGCACTTTCTGTCGCGAAATCGCTCCGCCAGAACTTCAGCTTCAACTTCCGATGCGTGTCTCATCATTACTCATCGAAAGTGAGATGTATCCTTTTGAACATGTTGTAATCTCTCCGGGAGGTGAACCGGAGGCCGCGATCGAGTCGCCCTCGCCAAAACGCACATTTCCTTGCTCGTTGTTTTGTGACAAACATACATCATGGTTTACGCTTGTACTGCATTATCATGCACGTAACTTGCATTCTCATGCACATACTTGCATTGTTATGCACGTCTCTTTGACATCACCAAGCCTCCGTGCTTAAAATCGCGTTGTCACGCGCGTTTCTTCCGGCATTACGATGCACTTTTCCATCAACACCGCGATTGTCGGCATTCGATATCACATTGAGCATACATTGTTAGATATGTTGTGCTTGTTAAGTTTCTTTATTTTGCAGGCACGATATTGTATGTACGGTTTATTTGAAGCTGGTGCGACCAGACGAATCACGCAGATATCGTATCTTCTCCGTGTGAGACGTGGCGAGAATTAGATAATTCTCCGCATTCTTAACTGCATGAAATATAGTTGTTGCTTTGCATTCTTGCTTAAAACTGTTGCATCTATTTGCGAATACTTGCCTCATTACAGCTTGCTGCATTTGCATGATCATGAGCTACATTCGGCATTTGCATATCATTTTGCATTTTGCCCCTGCCTGCGGGCATGCTTGCGGGCACATCTCTATTTATCTTGCCTGTTTGTCTAAGTCTTCGGCTTGTCAAAAATGGGTCGTCTCTGGGCTTTGACATTCACTCCCGCCACGTGTGACTTTCGAGTTCTGTCAAAGAGGGGCAACTGTAAACACCCAATTTTTGACCGACCTTAAGACTCAGATGTCACCGATTGAGCACTTGGTGATGTTGTATATTGTGCTCGTTCAGAAGTTTCAGAGTCTCGGCTGCGAGCCTAGCCTCCGGACTTCCGGACTCATCCATGCGTTGCCTCGGTTTGCAAACCAGGCTCTGTTTTCTCTGTTTTCTCTTCCCGAAGGGAGGGAGAGGTCTCGTAGATCATCTCTCAGTGGCTGTAGGCTACGTTTTGTGGTCGTAGGCCATTTTGCCCATTTGGAGTCCGGTTTTCGATTTTTCGGAGCCGTTGGCCGTGTGCCTCGGTTCGGGACCGCTTAACCACCTCCGTTTGCTCTGGTTTTCGGCATGCATCTTATTTGCTCCCTTTTGAGGGACACTGTGGCTCGAAAAACCAACTTCGTGGTCGAACACAACTTCCGGTGCCTAACAGTCAGTTTTCGGGGCCTCGGGCTGCGCGTTTCGGCCCCCGAACCTTCATCTCGCATCGGTTTGGGTTCATTTTTGACAGGGACCTCTGTTTCATTGTTAGAAAGGTTGTAGAATGGTGGGAGGCCAGTAATTGTTCTGACAACCAGTTTTATTCCTCCATCGCCCTCCGTCGCCCGTGTTTCTCACTTGAAAGCCAATGTTGACCACCCTAAGGCCACTTTTTCTTGCCCCAAACCACATATTTGTGTTGTACACACCTGGGAGGCCACCAATATTACATGGGCGGCCAGTAATTCTGGTTGACCCTTTTGAACCCCTCCTAAAAGTGGCCTTTTCTCTCTCCTGGTTCACTTTCTCTAGTTTTTTACTATAGGGTTGTGTTGTGCACACATGGGAGGCCTTCTTTTTGGGGTGGACGGCCACTAATCATGATTGAACCTTTCGACCCTTGGCTGGCTGGCCATGGGGAGAGCCGGCCGGCCACCTGCAACCTCAATAACCAGCCGGCCATGATCCTCTCTCCAGGCACTTTACAGATATGCATTCTGTTTCCTCCCAGATTTTGTATCCGGGGGGCTGCACTTTTGGGAGAAAACTTGAATTCTTTTCCCCCCATTTTTCCCCCCTTTTCTCTCCTTATTTTGCCTATATAACAGCAGCTCCAGCACCCATCTGAGGGTTACAAAAATTTCCCCTAAGCCTCTTGCATTGATCCTCCCTCTCCTCCTCTTCCAAACACCAAAACCTCTCAAGTCCTACATCATTTCCCCTACACCCCCTAGCACAAGGCCTCCAGCCTCCATTCCAGAAGCTTCAAGGTCATTTCCAGAGGTCAAGGGCCACCAAACTTGGTCCAAAAGGCTGTTAAAGATTAGTCTTCAAGGGTAAGTCTCTTTCTCCTCTTCTTGGCTCTATTTTTTGCATACAATCTAAGCTATACTTGCTTCCATTTTTGGGCTCCGACCCTAACTGAAAATAGTGTTATTTTGAGCTCCTTTTCATGTTTGTTTAAGGGCCTCTCCCTGTTTGAGGCTTCCTTTTTATACTTGCTTCTTTACCTCTCTTGTATGCCTATTTCTTGCATAGTATTTTAGGCCTATTTGTAAACTGTTTTGAGCTTTGCTATAAACCATGAGTTGCCTTATTTTGAGCCCCTCTTCAACATTGTTGAAGAGATCTTCACTGTTTGAGGCTTCCTTTTGGCACTTGCCTCTTTATCCATCTTTTGGCTTCATTTTTGCATGTTTTGTTAGCCCCTTGTTCTTATATTTTTGGGCCCTGGTCCAAACTGTAAATGGCCTCATTTTGACCCCCTCTTCATGTTTGATCAAGGGACCTTTGTTGTTTGAAATTCCCTTTTTGCTCTTTGTGTTTAAACCTCTTTTTAGGCCTTATTTTGCATAGTATTTTAGGCTTGCATGTGCACTGTTTTGGGTTTGATCATAAACTGTAAAATACCATGTTTTGGGCCTCTATTCAACTTTGTTGAAGGGCCCTACTTTTTTTGAGGCCAGCAGCCATCACTTGCTTCTTTGTCTCCCTTTTGGCCCATTTCTTGCACAATAGTTTAGCCATACTTGTGTTTTTTTTCGTGGCTTGTTTTAAACTGTAAAGTGCTTCATTTTGAGCCCCTCTTTAATTTTGTTGAAGGGCTCTTGGCCATTTAGGGCCAGAAGCTGCTACTTGCTTCATTACCTCTCTTACGGGGCCATTTTTTGCATGCTGGCTTAGTATTATTTGTGTCCACTGTTTGGCCTTGGTTAAAACTGTAAACATGCTTGTTTTGGGACTATCTTAATTCTGTCTTCATACTTCATGTTCAAATAATGCATGCTTTGCATAGCCATAGGTCATTCCATGTACCTCATTTCATGTTTCAGGATTCATTACATGCATCGGGTGCCATGTTTCCATGTTTCGGGGCTGTTTTGTGTCATATTTTAGCGCTAAAATTTGCATGTTTGCATACCATGTTCCATGCCTTGCCATGCTTTGGTAGAGTGGCATTCGTGCCTTAGGTTCGGTCTTCGGTTTGCGTGCACGTGTGCACGCATTTCGAGTATCTCATTTTTCATCTTATGGCTACTGATGCGAGTGTGGCTGAGGTCCACTCATGTTGGTGTAAGTACATTGTGCATTGTGTATGCCATTTCATTTCATAGCATTGTGTATGCTAGGTTGTATGTTAGCGTATTGTGTATGTCGTGTTACCTCGTGCATCGTGTATGCCATTTCATAGCATTGTGCATGCTAGGTTGTATATTAGTTGCATTCATGCATGTCATGCATATTGCATTGTGCTTGGGATAGGTGTTAGCCTGAGAACGGGAAACGAGGGACGTTTCGTACTTTGAGTGACGGAACGTGTCTCAATTCCCAGTCACCGACACTTCGGATTATCCATGATGGAGTCTAGGTTTTGTTGTGTTTATATGTGCATTCATTTCATATTGAGTCGTGCAATTCGACTCCTCGGCCATCATGCATCGATATGCATGATTGGTGGTGCGAGGATCGAGGCATGCATACATTTGTGAAAATACATTGCCATGCCCCTTTCCTGTTCTTTGTTGCAGCAAATCAAGAATCAGCGGTCTTCCGAGGCTTAGCGCGCTTTCCAAAAAGTTATTGCAAAACAGAGGCTAATTGGGGCATCACAGTGGATTTCCGTGCAAGGCAACCCGGACATGCATCGTTCATCATCTGAAGAAGAGTCAAGGCAGTCCCTGGCTTGCATGCCAGTTTATTGTTTTCTTAGTTAATTTGGTAATTAATTAGGATTTTTGTACATATTTGGACTGTATTATTTATTTGGACTGTTTATTATTTATTCGGACCCTCTGCGCAAGGGCAATGTTGTAATAAGTGTGCGTGTGTGTGATGTATGTCTTCCAACCCCACGTCTTTCTCCCTTTTATTTACCAGCTTATGATGGTTAGATTAGGGCATATTTCAATTAGCATACAGTATGATAGCATGTTTGCATTCATTCATCTGTTTTGCATGCACCGGGCTCGGCGCATCATACTAACTGCATTGTACTTTCAATTCCAAATTGAATACATGTTAGATGAAATGCTACAACTACCATCTTCGAATAGGCCGACCGCTATAGTTGCATTTTTGCATGTTTGCATTAAGCATTTCTGTATAATTAGGATCATGCATGAATTTGTAATTAGCTTCTGTTTTGGATTGGAGTACTCGGTAAGTTTTTTATGCTTTAGCATCCTTGCATGCGTGTGAGTGACTGCCATGATAGCATGCTTACCATGAGGCTATTTGCTTATGTGATATAACTGCCTGAGTGCCTGTGGGTGAAGGTTGGGTTATTTGGATTGGAACAATTCATTCACTGTGTGTTTAAGCCCACTAGATAGTGGCAAAATCATGTTTTCTAAACCCACCTGAGGGTGGCAAATCCACGTCTTAGCCTACTTGCGAGTAGCACCATCAAACCATTTTCAAACAAACAAACATGAAATGTTTTGTTCCAATTCAGACGATCCAGTCTATACTTGTATGTTGTGCGCATCACATAGTAAATCTAGGCTAATAACCGGAATAAGACGCAATAATTGTTTTTCAAAACTAGATATCATGGTTAGTAGAGGTCGATCTTTGATCGGGGGAGCGGGGGTGCTCACGAAGTGACCTTCCCCAATCGTACCCAAGTTCCCGAGCCGAGGCAACTTTGGTGATGACGGACACGTGGCCTTAGGCAAACGAGTCAGGGTTTCCTAAATTTCCCCAAAAATAAAATATTTAGGTGGCGACTCTATATCTGGCAAAGCAGTCCATGTTTGGCACTTCTTTCAAAAAAATCTGTTTTCTCAAAACGATTTGCTGGATTTGGACTCTTTGGTTCAGATTAAGAACCGTGACAATTGAGAGTCCGAACTGTAGTGGGCCCAATATCGAACGGAACGGGGGACTCGTTCCTCCCGGGGTGTTCGGGGACGTCTACAGACACGTTCCGTCACTCGGAGTACGAAATGTACCTCATTTCCCGTGCTTGGGCTAACTCTTATCCCAAACACGATGCAAATGAGATGGCATACACAATGCGATTAACGTACAACCTAGCATACGCAATGTTATGAAATGGCATACACAATGCTCGATGTGACATGGCATACACGATGCTCTAACATGCAATCTAGCATACGCAATGCTATGGGCCGAAATGACATACACAATGCACGATGGACTTACACCAACATGAATGGACCTCAGCCACACACACATCAGTGGCCATGGTATGAAAATGATAGAATCCAAATGCATACACGCATGCACAAATTCCAAGGACCGAACCTAAGGCATAAAATGCCACTCTACCAAAGCATGGCAAGGGATGAAAGATGGCATACAAACATGTAATTTCCAGCACTAAAACATGATGCTAAACGGTCCCGAAACACGGAAATATGGCACCCGATGCATGAAATAAGCCTCGAAACTCAAAGCTAGGCACATGCATTGAATTATAACTATGCAAAGCAAGCATTATTTGGCCATGAAGTACAAAGACAGAGCCAAGGCAGTCCCAAAACATGCACATTTCTAGTTTAAAGCATGGCCAAACAGTGCTAACATGATGGACAAAAATAGCATGCGAATTCGGCTAGCAAGCATGGTTTACATGGCATGTATATGAAGCGTATGAGAACTCATCAAACCAGCCAAAAAAAGTGAATAAAACATGTCAAACCATGCCCAAATAACCACTGAAATGCAACCAGTGCATGCAAAAATGATGAGCTCCTTTAGAGGGCCATACAAGGGGTTATTATGCACATATAAGATAGACATGTAACATGGAAAAACTACCTTTGGAAATGAGTTATGACAGCCCTAACACCCACCAAATAGGCCCCGAAATCAGTCTCAGAAACATGCATAGAAAGGCTGCTTTGAAAGGCCTTGAATGGGATTGCTCTATACATGCATCATAGACATAAAATATGAAAAAATGGGCTCTTGAAAGAGCGTAGTCAGACCTTAAAACTCTCAGAATGAGGCCTTAAACATGACTTCGATGCAAGCAAAATAGGGTCCCTTTGTAAGGCCAACCATGCTAGTAAAGAGAATGAGGGGTGAGAGGGTCACTCCTCTATGATTTCAGGGCTCGAAGATACATCAAGGCCACTGAAAATCCACTGGATTTCAGTGGCCAAGATGCCAAAATAAGACCAATGCAAATGCTCAAATGTATGGCTCAAGGCATGAGGAAATGAAGCATGCAATAAAGAAGATGACTCCAAACGGAAAAGTGACCTCAATCAAACTTAAAGAGGAGGTCAAAAAAAGACTTTCTTCAGTTTAGGTCGAGGTCCAAAAAATCTCACAAATAAGGCTAATATATCATGCAAAATAAGTCTTAAAAGAGAGATAAAGCATACAAGGGGGTAGGAGACCTCAAATAGAAAAGTACTCTTAAACAAACATGAAGAGGAGCTCGAAATAAGACTATTTTCAGTTTACACCAAGGCTCAAAAATGCTTGCAAATGGAGCTAAGGTATAGAGCAAAATAATGCAAAAAATGGGGAAATGAGGACTTACCCTTGTAGCACAGCAATGCAGCCAATCCTGGACCAAGAAAGTGAGCTTTGAACCTCTGAAAATGAGTTCCAAGGTGTTGGAATGGATGGTGAAGGTGTTAGGCTTAGAGGTGTAGTGTAAAGTGGCCAAGAATATTAGGGTTTGGAGCTTGGAGAAGAAGGCTATGGAGGATGGAGTGTGTATGCCTTAACCAAATGTCTAACCCTTGCAAAATAAGATGGAGGGTTGGTTATATACAAGGAGAGAAGCAAGGCTTCTTAGAGAAGCCAAGAGAGAGGTTCAAAGCTTCTTGAGGAAGCTTGACCAAAAGGGTCAAACTCCTCCTACCAACCAAGCAAAGGGGTCAAAACCCCCTTTTAAGGACCAAAACAGAGACAAACCCCTTGGACAGTGGGTCAAGTGCAAAACAGCTGGCACAACTGGAACACACTTGACAAGAGCAAAAAGTAGAAAGTTGGCCGACCAGCTAAGGTGGCCGGCCGGCCACTCCCCCTGGTCGGCCAACCAGGGGTCAAAAGGGTCAAGCAAAAAAGCTGGTCAGCCTCCCCAGAAAGGTGGCCTCCCAGATGAGTAGAATACAGCTGTGTAGTGAAAAACCAGAAAATGTGACCCAGGAGAGAGAAAAACTAGTTTTTTAGCAAGGTTCAAAAGGGTCAAGAAGAATTACTGGTCAGCCTACCCATATTGGTGGCCTCCCAGATGAGCACAATACAATGGTGGTATGAAAAGCCAGAAATTGTGGCTCAAAAGTGAGAAAAACCAACTTTCTGTCAGAAAAATCGGCTTTTGGAGAGAGAAAATGAGAAAACTAGTTTTTCAGGGAAAAAAGTGGCCTCCCACCATCCTACCATCTTCCCAACAATGAAAATAAGGTCCCTACCAAAAATGGACCAAAACGGATACAAAACGAAAGTTCGGGGGCCAAAACGCGCGGTTCGGGGCCCCGAAAGCAGGCTGTTAGGCACCGGAAGTGGCGTATGACCACGAAGGTGGTCTCCCGGGCCACAGTGTCCCTCAATAGGGAGAAAGCAAGGTGTGTGCAAAAAACCGGAGCAAACGAAGGTAGTTAAACGGTCCCGAACCGAGGCATATGGCCGACGGCTCCGAAAATTGAAAACTGGGCTCCAAACGGGAAAAATGGCCTACGACCACGAAACGTAGCCTACGGCCACTGAGAGATGGTCTACGAGACCTCTCCCTCCCTTCGAGAAGAGAAAATAGAGAAAACAGGACCTGGTTCGCAAATCGAGACAAAGTACAAAAGAGCTCCGAAGTCCAGAGGCAAGGCTCGCAGCCAAGACTCTGCAACCTCAGAACGAGCACAATATGCAATATCATCGAGCGCTCAACCGGTGACGTCTGAGTCTTAAAGTCGGTCAAAAATGGGGTGTCCATAGTTGCCCTTCTTTGACAGAACTCGGAAGTCATAAGTGACGGGAGTGAATGTCAAAGCCCAGAGACGACCCATTTTTGACAAGGCCGAAGACTTAGCCAAATGGGTGAGATAAACAGAGATATGCCCTCAGGCGTGCCCGCAGGCGGGGGAAAAATGCAGAGAGATATGCACAAAGCCAGATGAAACTCATGATCACGCAAAGCGGCAGCTGTAATGAAGCAAGTATTCACAATAGATGCAATAGTTTTAAGCAAGAATGCAAAGCAACTACATTTCATGCAGTTTAAGAATGTGGAGAATTATTCAATTCTCGCTATGTTTCACTCGGAGAATACAATACCTGTCCGGTTCGTCTGGTCGCGCCAGCCTCAAATGAACCGTACATACAATATCGTGCCTCAGCAATGTTGGGGATCTTTCGCTTCTTCTTGGTTAAACCAGAGGTACTACTTTTCTTCCTGACTATGGTCACAGCTTTCCCTATTCTCCAACAGGGTGACAGACTAGGATGGTTCAGTATCCAGAATTGAGGCGCATACATATGCTATCTCAATCTATGGGGCTGCCATACAGATTTCAAGCCGAGAATATATCCCAGGGTATTTAAACCAGACTTTAGTCTCGGAAATCCCGAACCTTTGCGTTCTAGGCATGAGCCATTCGAACTCTAGTTTCCACCGTCTCAGTTGGTCTCCTAGGAACTCAACGCAAACATAGGCAGGTGGCTATACCAGACCACCGGAAGTCGTTCGGGCATGACAAACACCAAAGGAATTGCACCTTTAGAGGATTTAAGGTCTCCTAGACCAAAGAGTGCACAAGACAGTGCGAATAATGCAATGCACTGACAAGTGCAGGTAAGGTGCGCAAGATAGCGCGATAAAATGCAATGCACAAAACAGTGCGATGAAGGTGCGCAAGATATCGCGCTGTGCAAAATAACGCGAAATGAAATGTATGCAAAATGCATGAGATGCGCAAAATAGTGTGAATAAGGTGCGCAAGATAGCGCGATAAAATGCATGCACAATGCGAGACTGGGCACACAGCTTACGACATAGCATTCCATTCATTTGGCACACAACTCACAACACAACACTTTGTTTGTTTGGCAAGCAGCTCGCAACACAATATTCTGTTTATTTGGTACGCAGCTCGAAACACAGCACTCTATTTATCTGGGCACACAGCTCTTTTGGACACACAGCTCATTTCGGGCACACAGCTCGTTTTTGGGCACACAGCTCGTTTTCTGGCACATAGCTCATTCGGGCACACAGCTCATTCTTCGGGCACACAGCTCATTCGGGCACACGGCTCATTTTCGGGCACACAGCTCATTCTTCGGGCACACAGCTCATTCGGGCACACAGCTCGTTCGTCGAGCACACGGCTTGTTTTTGGGCGCACAGCTCATTCGAGCGCACAGCTCGTTTTCAGGCACACAGCTCATACAGCTCACTTTTCGGGCACGCAGCTCATTCTTCGAGCACACAGCTTGTTTTTTCGGGCACACAGCTCATTTTTTGGGCACGCAGCTCCTTCGTTGGGCACGCAGCTCATTCTCCGAGCACACAACTCGCTTTTCGGGCACACAGCTCGTTTTTAGGCACACGGGTCCTTCATTGGGCACGCAGCTCATTGTCCGAGCACACAGCTCGCTTTTCGGGCACACGGCTCGTAACACTGCTCGATCTGAACACTTGGTCCATAACACAGCATTCAGTTTGTATTTTGAACACACAACTCAAGCACTTGAATTTCTGAACACGCAGCTCATACTTTTTGTCGTGAACACGCAGCCCATACTTTTTGAAATCTGAACACACAGCTCAAACTTTTGATTTTCTAAACACGCAGCTCATTTTGATTGTGAACACGCAACACAAACTTGTTGAAAAAAGTTTAACATGCAGCCCAAACTTTTGAATCTCTGAACACGCAGCTCATATTTTGAATGTGAACACGCAGCACACATTGTTGAATTTCTGCACACGCAGCCCATATTTTGAAGGTGAACACGCAGCACACACTTGTTGAGAGTTGAACACGTAGTCCAAACTGTTGAATTTCTAAACACGCAGCCCATATTTTTGAATGTGAACACGCAGCGCACACTTGTTGAGAGTTGAACACGCAGCCCATATTTTGGAGGTGAACACGTAGCATACACTGGTTGAGAGTTGAACACGCAGCCCAAACTGTTGAATTTCTGAACACGCAGCCCATATTTTTGAATGTGAACACGCGGCACACACTTGTTGAGAGTTGAACACGCAGCCTATATTTTGAAGGTGAACACGCAGCACACACTTGTTGAGAGTTGAACACGCAGCGCAAACTGTTGAATTTCTGAACACGCAGCCCATATTTTTGAATGTGAACACGCAGCGCACACTTGTTAAGAGTTGAACACGCAGCCCATATTTTGAAGGTGAACACGCAGCACACACTTGTTGAGAGTTGAAGACGCAGCCCATATTTTTGAATGTGAACATGCAGCACACACTTGTTGAGAGTTGAACACGCAGTCCATATTTTTAAGGTGAACACGCAGCACACACTTGTTGAGAGTTGAACACGCAGCCCAAACTGTTGAATTTCTGAACACGCAGCCCATATTTTTGAATGTGAACACGCAGCGCACACTTGTTGGGAGTTGAACACGCAGCCCACTATTTCTGAACTCTGAACACACAGCTCAAACACTTGATGTTGAACACACAACTCACACTTTGAAAGTTGAACCCACAGCTCACACACTTCAATTCTGAACACACAGCTCATATACTTCATGTTGAACACGCAGCTCACACATTACATTTGCACGCAGCTCATATACTTTATGTTGAACACGCAGCTCACATACTTCAATTCTGAACACACAGCTCATATACTTCATGTTGAACACGCAGCTCACACATTGTATTTGCACGCAGCTCATATACTTTATGTTGAACACGCAGCTCACATACTTCAATTCTGAACACACAGCTCATATACTTCAATTTTTGAACACACAGCTCATATACTTCAATTTTGAACACGCAGCTCATAACACAACATTGCTCGATCTGAACACACGGCTCATAACACAGTATTCTTTTAATTTTTGAACACACAGCTTATTCTAAACATACAGGATGCGACGACGGAACTTGCAGAAGTTGAAACAAACTCGGATGCCCGACATTTTTCCTTTTTCTTTTGCTTCGAAGTCTGGAACCTATATAGCTTTAGATAGGTCCTGCTTTTACTGTTCTCACATGACCTAGGTTGAACCCTGCGGTTTTTGAAAGAACAAAATCTTGTTTTGCACAAATGTGGAGAACGGCATGGCACTCTGAGCACAAAACGGTTTTTTTGAAATTGAGAGTGAGAGTAAGTTCTTAGCTGGGTATTGAGCCTACGACTGAACACAGCGCACCACGACTCGACAAAGGAAAACAAAGGTAAAACAACCTAAACGCAAACACAGACACTTGAAATGACTCAACAAGAATCGAGACAAAATAAACAAGAGACACGACACTCAGACATGTTCCAATGGCGAGAGACCTCTTAGTTCACGAGGAGCCAGTTTCTCCAGGTATTGTTTCCCATCCTTTCTCATTTGTGATTCTCACATCACTCGAGCCTCAGGCTCTGTTTTTCTCTGAAAACCCTTTTCTCACTTTTTCTCTCCACGCGCATCTCTCTATTCTTTAATCTCTCAGATTTTTTTTTTCTTATCCCTCCCCTGGGTGGTTGATGGATAAACAGGAAGTTGTGGGTTCATGCCCAACACTATCAGCTCGCGGCTATTTCCTCCGATGACGTTTAGTCGACGTCTCGGATAAGGGAGTGGAATATATTGATCCATTCCAATTCGTGCCTCGCACTTGGCTTGATACCTCGTTGCTTAGAGGGTGAGAGAGCTTTCCGCCTTTCGTTATTAACCTCAGTTGTGCCCTTTCTGGCAGATAGAGTGCCCTTCTTGGCAAGTAGAGTGCCCTTTCTGGCAAGTATGTTGAAAATGGGGAAAAGACAGAACACCTGACTCAAATGTGCCCCTAGTTCATCGTTTTGACCATTTTTTGTTTTGGTTTTCTACTAAAACAATTTTGACCAACATGAGAGTTAGATTAACATGCTTGTTCGATTTTCTGATTTGAAATCATGCAAGTCAGGTTATGAGCACTGAAAATTTTCCTTTTTTTGAGTCCAAGAAATGGTCCAGTTTTTGAAAAAGATAGAACAATTTTTGAGAAAATTAGTCAACCTCAGTAAAAATTCTCAAAAACTATTTTTGCAAACGGCCACTGCTTAACAAGCATGAAACTTACTTTTGAGATGCACAACCTCAGATCGTAAGAAAAATTGCCCCTTGCTTGAAGAGAGCTGCATGGCAACGGAAAGTTGCCCGTTGTTTGAACGGCACCGAAGTGCATTGAATGGCAACGGAAAGTTGCCCCTTGTTTGAATGGCACTGCAGCGCGTTGAATGGCAATGGAAAGTTGCCCCTTGTTTGAATGGCACCGCAGCGCATTGTAGTCAGTCCTCAGAGTGACGAACACAACCAAACTCTCGGATACAGAGAAGGCAAAGATGATCAAAACTATTACATGGGCACAATCAATTTGAAGTGTTTACGGCTGGACTTCAGAATGAAGTTGCCTACGTATCCCAAAGATGGGAATCAAGCCTTACGTAGTTCGGGGTTAAGGTACACTCAGGTATTAACCTCTCCTTTTACGCGCTAACTTTTGCCAAGGCCGCCCTTTCTGGGTTTTCAACCTTGCGAGCTTTGTTTTTCTTTTCTTTTCAATTCTTTTCTCTTTTTCATCTTTTCTTTTCATTTTCTTCATTTTTCTTCTTTTTTTTCTTCTACTTTTTTTTCATTCTTTGCATTTTTCTTTTTTTTGTTCTTTTTTGTTCTTTTTCTTGCTCTAACTTTTGCCTGGGTCGCCCTTCCGGGTTTTCGGCCCAGCGAGCCTCTCAAGGGTAAAAGTGTAGCTGATCCGTGTCAAATGGTTTTGAGATCCTGAAGTCATCTGAATCCAGGAGAATGGCTGCTGTTCACTGATGATGTAGGAGTCCATCCAATGGGGGGGCTGAATTTGCCCCTAGTGTTGTGGATCGGGACTCAGTTATCCTTCAGCGACACCTTCTTATTTCTTCCCTTCTGGGATTTGGTATTCTTGCCAGTCTTTGTCTTTGACTCTTCGAGCACATCCGACATTTTTGCCCCTAGTTCGAGGGGTGCTTCTGATCTAGCTTCGCAAGCTTCTTTTGACCTTCTGATCTTCTTGATCCGACTTTCCTGGCCTCTTGTTCGAGGGCTGCTTCAAATCTGGCCACACAGGCCTCAGATTGTGGTTAACCGTTGAACATTCTGAATGCAAGTTCAAGGTTTGAAAGCAAGGGGCCGAGTCTTGAGGCTGAGAGCGATCCTAGGCCGCACAATCTCAAGAGCGATTCCACACAGGTCTTCGCAGGATCGCGCAAAACATTTTTTGAAATCTTTTAAGAAAGCGACAAATCGCTCGCGCTGAAGACAGTGTGGAGCCAATCTGGATCAAGCCAGGATCCTTCTCAGTACTCACATTAACAAGTATGATCTCATTCATTAAGGGCCTAGCATGCCTCTCTTTCTCTCAATGGATGAAATTTTTGCAAAACCCGAGGAATTCCTTCCTCTTCGTTTTCACCACAGTGTTAGAAAATTTTTTGAAAAACTTAGGTCAATGTAATAATTTCAGAGCACAAAAGAGTAGGTGGAATGCACTGCCGTTTCATTCAAGCTTCTGGCATAACTGGCGCAAGGCGGATGCAAACACAAGAGTGTGAAAACTATTGTTGTTTCATTGAGATCTGTTGGCACAACTGGCTCCTCGGCCGAAACAGACTCAAAAGAAAGCAAAAAGACAAACACAAAACAAAAATAGTGACGTCCGAGGTAACACCCCCGGAATCACCCGACTCCTATACAACAGGATTGACCCGATACAACAAGACAGACCTGAAACAAAAGGACTGACTCAGGACAATGAGACAGACTCAAAACAAAACTACAGAACTGACTCAACACCCAAGTCAGAAACTACAAAACTAGCATTCACAAATGCCCCAAAACAGTGCGTGCCAAACGCCACATCTGAAGTAAACTGAACACTACCCGCAGGTGGTTCATCCCCTGATCACATTCTTGTATTATCCTCAAAATTTGATGACCCAGTGATGGTGGACTTCGCCGATCTTGGCGGGAGGACAACCCCGTTGTCAAACAGATCCTGTACTTCATGACGAAAATGGAAGCAATTGTCGGTGGCGTGACCAGTCTGTTGGTGATACGCACAGTATAGGGTAGCATCATGTGAGAGAGGGAGATTACTTGGGAGAGGTCGAGGCTCGAGGGGTTTGAGATACCCCTTTTTAGCGAGGATTTGAAGTGCCTTAGACAAAGGCATGTAGAGGGCGTGAAAGACCCTGTGACCTCGGGGCAGATTCTTCGAGGTCTGCGTGCTTTTGCTGGACGCACTTGAAAAAGGATCGGCAGGTGCTGCCTTGGTTCTCTGATCGTTTCCAGGTGTAGGGTTAGGATTGGCAGGAAAAGTTCCGGTGCGACAGTCCCTATCCTGATTTTTCCCCCGGCCTAAACTGCTCTCGGCCTGAGTGGGAAAGACGTCATCTACAATCTTAGCCACAACCGCAAGTATTTGCTGCTTATTCAACCCCCTGGCTTTCGGAGCCTCAACAGCTTGCTGGAGTTATTCATAGGAATCAGTGTCCACCTTCATCTTGTTCTTTCCACTAGCCTCAGCTTGGCAAAAGGTTTGGGTTACTTGGTCAGAGTGGAGCCTTGTTGTCGACATGTCATTGTCGGAGCTGGAGACAGCTTTAGGTTGGCTGTGCTCGATCACAATTCGCCCCAACAGTGGGGGCTCCTGTGGTATGAAATTCCCGGCATACGGTGTAGTTAGTGGTGAAGCCGACATCCCATAGGCGAGATCAGCCACAGACCTCTGAAGGTCACCAATCATTCCCATCAACTCAAATGTTGTGGGTTCACGAGCTTGAAACAACTGGGGTTCCCAAATCGGGTGCGCGGCAGGCGACCTGGGCAGGTGTGGTATTTCAGCATCGATTTCACCTTGCAAGATGATTCCTTCATCAAATGCGGCTGCCATAACCACAATTTCCTCTGAATTTTATGTCATCATAAATCCGTTGAACTGAACAGAGGTGAGGTGACTGGTGACTGATGGATTTGATGAACCGGTGAGTCTTTTCCTGCCTTGCCTCAACAATGGAGAACACTAGTTGCTCTGAACTGAATCTCTGAACTGAAAAAGAAAACAGGCAGCATCTTAGCCCAATCAATACATAGCTGAATAACTGTATTCAACCACTGATCATTGTTCCCCAAATTACTATCCAAAACTGAATCTGATACCCGCAGATAACTGATTCCCAAAATACCGATACTGGTGCCCACAGGCCGGATACCCAAACTTGCAAACTGATACATGTATTCCTGTAGAGACGCACTCTAAAAGCACATAACAAACAAGTGAGAGCCAAAACACCCCTATGTTGGGGTAGGGTTTCCCTGTCCTATTTTGTCAGGAACTAGGGTTTCACTACGCACACAGTGGTTTCAAACAACCTATAATCGGGTAAGCAACCTGTCCTAGCTTTGGAATGGTCACTATGGATTCCGAGTATGCCCTAGGTTGAATGGTCAAAAAGGGTGCCTCTGTAAAACCGGGGTTTGTCTTCCCGTCATGGCAGAGCCCGCAACCGGTCAGCCTTATGGCACACTTCTCGAAGCGAGCCTCCGGCAAACCGTTCAGGAATAGCATACGGCAAACATGGTGTCCTAGGTGCACCAATGCAAATGCAATGTAAAGAAACACACAAGTGTAGTCAAAACCAGATATCATGAGTTCGAGTCAAGTTCTCTAAATCCCCAGCAGAGTCGCCAAAAATTGTAGACGCGCCCTCGGGCCCCACTACAGTTCGGACTCAATTGTCACGGTCCTGTATCTAATCTCGCGAAGTGCAATGCAAGACCGATGAATCATCAAAATAGTCCAAATCGGGCAAATCGTTTTTGAAAACAGATTTTTTTGAAAGAAGTGCCAAACATGGACTGTTTTGCCAGATACAGAGTCGCCACCTAAATATTTTATTTTGGGGAATTTAGGAAACCCTGACTTGTTGCCTAAGGCCACATGTCTGTCATCACCAAAGTTGTCTCTGCTCAGGAACTTGGGTACGATTGGGGAAGGTCACTTCGTGAGCACCCCTACTCGCCCGATCAAAAATCGGGCTCTACTAACCATGATATCTTGTTTTGAAAACATTATACATTCTTATTCTGATTAATTAGCTAGAATTACTATGTGATGCGCACAGCATACAAGTATAGACTAGATCGCCTAATTTGGAACAAAGCATTGCATATCCGTTTGTTTGGAAATGTTTGAAGTTTGCTACTTGCAAGTAGGCGAAAATGCGAATTTCAATGAATTATCCCAATTCAAGTAATCCAACCTTCACGCACAGGCATTCAGGCAGTTTATCACATAAGCATACAGCCACATGGTAAGCATGCTGTCATGTTAACAATCACACTCATGCGAGGATGCTAAAGCGTAAAACTTACCAAGTACTCCAAGCCAAAACAAAAGCTATGTTAGAAATCCATGCATGATCCTAACTATACAGAAATGCCTAATGCAACACATACAGGAATGCAACTAAGATAGGCTCGGCTATTCTAAAGATGGCATATGAAATGCTACAACTAACAAGTATTCAACTTGGAATTGAAATACAAGAAAGAGAGAGAGAAAGAATCAAATTTATCTGATATATGTTCAGGGACCTTAGACATCAAAAAATAAATTTGTGGATCTCTTCCATTATGAAAAGTGGGAGAGGGACCCTAGACTAATTTTCCCTAAAATATAAGCCTATAAATATTATAAATGTAAAAGACCTTATCTAGTTAAAATTTTATTTTAAACAAATCTTAAATTCTTATTTTGTCTTTCAAAAGTGGGCGTCAATTCATATATTGAATTTCCTTTATAAAGGATAAGGGTAATTATCTATAGTATTTTCTTACTTATCTTCTACAATAGATGCGTGCATGCCTTTGGGGGTGTTTGGTGGGGTTTTTTTGAGCCAGCTTATGGCTTCTGGCTTTTAAAAAGTTATTTTGGACTGTTTGGTTAAATTTATTTCAAACAGTTTCTGATTCTAACAACTTATTTTAAGTCAAAAAAGCTGATTTTGAGAAGCTGCTCACCCCTTGCTTCTGATTATCAGCTTCTGCTGTGGACATGTTAATTCACGGTTATACTCTTAGAATTTTTTTATTTTTTATTTTTTAAAAACTAGAAAAAGACCCAAATGAACTATAGAATATTATTATTATTTTTTATGAGAAATGTAGACAAATAGTGAATAATAAAAAATAAAAATTAATTAAAAAAGCTACTTCACAGCTTATTTAACAAACACTACTCAGCAACTTAAATCTATAATCTAACAGCTACACCAAACAGATTAACAGCTTCTGATTAAAGTCATAATCTATAATCTGTTAAGCTATAATCTATAATCTGTTTTAACAGTTACACCAAACAGGACCGATGAATGATGCATGCTTGAGTTGCCTTGCGCAGAAATCCATTACGATGCCCCAGTTTGCCTCTGTTTGCAATTGTTCTTGGAATATTACGCAACGCTCCAGAAGGCCGCTGATTTCTGATTTACTGCAACAGAGAGCAAGAAAGGGGCATGGCAAAGTATTTTCACATATGTATGTATGACTACTCTTCAAGGAGCATAGTCCTCGATCCTCGTGCCATCAATCACGCATATCGATGCATGATGGCCGAGGAGTCGAATTGCACGACTCAATATGAAATGAATGCACATGAACAACAAGACCTAAACTCCATCATGGATAATCCGGAGTGTCGGCGACAGGGAATTGAGACACGTTCCGTCACTCGGAGTACAAAACGTACCTCGTTTCCCGTGCTTGGGCTAACTCCTATCCCAAACACGATACAAATGAGATGGCATACACAATGTGATTAACATACAACCTAGCATACGCAATGCTATGAAATGGCATACACAATGCTCGATGTGACATGGCATACACGATGCTCTAACATGCAATCTAGCATACGCAATGCTATGGACCGAAATAAAATACACAATGCACAATGGACTTACACCAACATGAATGGACCTCAGCCACACTCACATCAGTGGCCATGGTATGAAAATGAGAGAATCCAAATGCATACACACATGCACGAATTCCAAGGACCGAACCTAAGGCATAAAATGCCACTCTACCAAAGCATGGCAAGGGATGAAAGATAGCATACAAACATGTAATTTCCAGCACTGAAACATGATGCTAAACGGTCCCAAAACATGGAAATATGGCACCCGATGCATGAAATAAGTCCCGAAACTCAAAGCTAGGCACATGCATTGAATTATAACTATGCAAAGCAAGCATTATTTGGCCATGAAGTACAAAGACAGAGCCAAGGCAGTCCCAAAACATGCACATTTCTAGTTTAAAGCATGGCCAAAAAGTGCTAACATGATGGACAAAAATAGCATGCGAATTCGGCTAGCAAGTATGGTTTACATGGCATGTATATGAAGCGTATGAGAACTCATCAAACCAGCCAAAAAAGTGAATAAAACATGTCAAAATATGCCCAAATAACCACTGAAATGCAACCAGTGCATGCAAAAATGATGAGCTCCTTTAGAGGGCCATACAAGGGGTTATTAAGCACATACAAGATAGACATTTAACATGGAAAAACTACCTTTGGAAATGAGTTATGACAGCCCTAACACCCACCAAATAGGCCCTGAAATCAGTCTCAGAAACATGCATAGAAAGGCCGCTTTGAAAGGCCTTGAATGGGATTGCTCTATACATGCATCATAGACATAAAATATGAAAAAATGGGCTCTTGAAAGAGCTTATTCAGACCTTAAAACTCTCAGAATGAGGCCTTAAACATGACTTCGATGCAAGCAAAATAGGGTCCCTTTGGAAGGCCAACCATGCTAGTAAAGAGAATGAGGGGTGAGAGGGTCACTCCTCTATGATTTCAAGGCTCGAAGATACATCAAGGCCATTGAAAATCCACTGGATTTCTGTGGCCAAGATGCCAAAACAAGACCAATGCAAATGCTCAAATGCATGGCTCAAAGCATGAGGAAATGATGCATGCAAGGAAGAAGATGACTCCAAACAGAAAAGTGACCTCAATCAAACTTAAAGAGGAGGTCAAAAAAAGACTTTCTTCAGTTTAGGTCGAGGTCCAAAAAAGCTCACAAATAAGGCTAATATATCATGCAAAATAAGCCCTAAAAGAGAGATAAAGCATACAAGGGGGTAGGATACCTCAAATAGAAAAGTACTCTTAAACAAACATGAAGAGGAGCTTGAAATAAGACTATTTTCAGTTTACACCAAGGATCGAAAATTCTTGCAAATGGAGCTAAGGTATAGAGCAAAATAATACAAAAATGGGGGAAATAAGGACTTACCCTTGTAGCACAGCAATGCAGCCAACCCTGGACCAAGAAAGTGAGCTTTGAACCTCTGAAAATGAGTTCCAAGGTGTTGGAATGGATGGTGAAGGTGTTAGGCTTAGAGGTGTAGTGTAAAGTGGCCAAGAATATTAGGGTTTGGAGCTTAGAGAAGAAGGCTATGGAGGATGGAGTGTGTATGCCTTAACCAAATGTCTAACCCTTGCAAAATGAGATGGAGAGTTGGTTATATAGAGGGAGAGAAGTAAGGCTTCTTGGAGAAGCCAAGAGAGAGGTTCAAAGCTTCTTGAAGCTTGACCAAAAGGGTCAAACTCCTCCTACCAACCAAGCAAAGGGGTCAAAAGCCCCTTTTAAGGACCAAAACAGGGACAAAACCCTCGGACAGTGGGTCAAGTGCAAAACAGCTGGTATAACGATCCCGGTTGTCCCTTTACTGTTCTGTTGTATTTCGGACTCAGTTCCGTAGAGTTGGTAGTTGTATCTATCTTGTTGTCATCCTTTAATTCCATTTGTTCGGGTTTTAGGATGTATTGGGCAGAGTTGTTACAGGTTGGTTGGGCTTTGGTTTCAATTCTTTGTTGCCCAGTTTTTAGGAGGTCCACTCAAGCCGGTCTTCTTGCGCTCGAGCGGAGATTGCACGCTCCCAGTTTTTCGTGTCCCTGCAAAACTTCTGCAGATGTGATTTTTACGCTCGAGCGGGTTTCTTTATACTCGAGCGGTAGCGCTCGAGCGGGTAGTACTTTTTGGTGTAAGTTCTGGGAGGGGGAAATCTACGCTCGAGCGGATTGGTTCTCACGCTCGAGCGGATGTACTTTATTCTTCTGTCTTGGCACTCGAGCGGGCCTTCTTGCGCTCGAGCGTACCTAGTTTTTTGTTCTTGACGCTCGAGCGTTGTGTTCTCCGCTCGAGCGGGAGCGTCGTATATCAGTTGGCAGTTGGGCATTTTAAATTCACTTTTTACTTTCTCTCTCTCTCTCTCTCTCTTACTTTCTAAAAAGCCATTTTGAGAGTTGGGAGTAAAAGCCCTAATTTGTTGTTTAAAATTAATTGGTATAATTAATTTGGAAAAATTGTGACTTTATGGAATTGAGTTGGAAATAATGAAATTGGTACATTATATGGTTGAATAGTGGAGTTAGATTTATTAATCGCTCACTTTTAAAAACATTGATATTTTATCTGTTGGAGCTTTTATTATCTGTTTAGAAATAATTGCTTGGGCTACCGATGGAGGGTAGTTTTGATTGTTGTAGTCAATGCATGATGATTAGACAAACTAAAACTAATCAATTGGATATGTCATAGAGTATGACGGTTGATAGAATACATTAACGTTATGTATTGATTGATTGTGTATATGACCTTTGTGTATATACGTTGTGTGTGTGGGAGGAGATAGGGGATGTACTCCACGGTTTAGGGGAAGATAGGGGATGGACCTCTAAATCGAATATTGTTTGGGAGGAGATAGGGGATGGACTCCACTGATACAACTCATATGCTTGTCAGATAATGTGTTGGTATAGCTCATATGCTTATCTTTGGAAGTGTTGATACAGCTCATATGCTTATCATTGGAAGTGTTGATATAGCTAATATGCATATCTGTCGAAATGTGGATACATCTTGTATGCTTATCTGTTGAGATGTTGATACAACTAGTATGTTTATCTATTGTAAAATGGGAAATGTTTAATATGAGTCATTGTCTTATATCAGTGGTTGGCCAGGCTCTGAGCCGTTGATGTAAATTGTGAAATTGATAAGAAATGAAAATTGAAATGAAACATGGACATAGTGGTCATGAAATGGAAATGGATTATGAATTGGTTTATGGAAATTAAACATTTATCAATTACTAATGTCTTAGTTATTGCTCATACTGTGTTTAGCATATCTCTACTGGGCATTGGCTCACCCTTTATGGGACATCATTTTCAGGTACAGGTAGTATGCCACCTCAAAGGACATAGCTTGGATGATGATGAAAGTTAAAGACTCTTTTTGTTTATTTTGTTTGTATTACATGTATATCAAGCCAAGGGCTTATTTTGTATAGAGTTAGCACTCTTCTTTTGTGTAACCAGGTGTTGACTTGGAAAGCTGTAAGCCCATAGGGCATTTGCGGCCACTCCCCCTGGTCGGCCGACCAGGGGTCAAAAGGTTCAAGAATAATTTCTGGCCGGCCACCCCAGAAAGGTGGCCTCCCAGATGAGTGCAACACAACTGTATGGTGGAAAACCATAGAATATGACCTAGGAGAGAGAAAAATCAGCTTTTTAGCAAGGTTCAAAAGGGTCAAGAAGAATTACTGGTCGGCCTACCCATATTGGTGGCCTCCCAGATGAGCACAACACAATGGTGGTATGAAAAGCCAGAAATTGTGGCTCAAAAGTGAGAAAAACCAGCTTTCTGTCAGAAAAATCGACTTTTGGAGAGAGGAAATGAGAAAACTGGTTTTTTAGGGGAAAAGGTGGCCTCCCACCATCCTACCATCTTTCCAACAATGAAAATAAGGTCCCTACCAAAAATGGACCAAAACGAATGCAAAACGAAGGTTCGGGGGCCAAAATGCGCGGTTCGGGGCCCCGAAAGCAGGCTGTTAGGCACCGGAAGTGGCGTATGACCACGAAGGTGGTCTCCCGGGCCACAGTGTCCCTCAAAAGGGAGGAATCAAGGTGTGTGCAAAAAAACTGGAGCAAACGGAGGTAGTTAAGCGGTCCCGAACCGAGGCACACGGCCGACGGCTCCGAAAACCGAAAACTGGGCTCCAAACGGGAAAAATGGCCAACGACCATGAAACGTAGCCTACGACCACTGAGAGATGGTCCACGAGACCTCTCCCTCCCTTCGGAAGAGAAAGCAGAGAAAACAAGACCTGGTTCGCAAACCGAGGCAAAGCACAAAAGAGCTCCGAAGTTCGGAGGCAAGGCTCGCAGCCGAGACTCTGCAACCTCAGAACGAGCACAATATGCAATATCACCGAGCGCTCAACCGGTGACGTCTGAGTCTTAAAGTCGGTCAAAAATGCAGTGTCTATAGGGACCATATCTGGTTCCTCCGTTTTGGGGTGTTTAAGCAATACCCAAATGTTTGGAGCTACCAAAGGAGGCTTGACCATCCTACCTTAGTTTCCAACAACATCTCTTTGGGTAGACACTTCCCTAGGTTTGTTCTACATCACAAACCAATCTGGAACTCCAAGTACCCACGAACTTACTGACTCAGCTGTTGAACTGTTTCTTTCCTCCTTCGAAGCCATCTTCGAAGTTGGCTGTGAAGGCCACTGCTTGGCCCTGACTTCATGTTTTAGGCACTAACTCAGGCCTTTGATGAAGGTAGTCACTTTTTGTCCTGCGTGAGGCTGGTCTAGGGGCCTAATTTCTGGCTTTGATCCCATAACCTGAGCTTATTTCAGTCCTTCTTTCAGGATGATTGCCTTCCACTCTGTAATTGTTGGTAGGTCTGGACTCATGCATAGGCCTCTTACTCTTGAATTGCACTCTAGTAGCTGCTGATTCAGCCATGAATGGCTGCTGCCTGAGAGCAGTCGGATATGGCCTTTTGTTATGAGCGCTAATTGGTTTACGACGTCTCTGCACATCCCTGTAGTATTGATTCCCATCAATCGGGAGCCCCTTCAGCCACTTATAGCTCAACCTACACCTTGGACACATTCTTTGGATAACTGCTGCCTCTAAGGAATCATCATCCAGTGCTTCTTCATCAGAGTCTTTTCCTCGGCTTGTAGAGCCTTGTCCAACAATTGGCAGACTTCTAGTGTCTTTCTTAATAGTAGCCTGGCTAGCAACATGCATTTGTACATTGACCTCTTCCAATTCCTGCAAAGATAAATTCTGGAAGTCTGGTACAACAACATTAGCTGCACTTTCTCCAACTTCTGGAAATGGATTACTGCCAATCCCCATGGCCTTTAATGCTTTAGTTGGGAAATTTAGACTTCCTTTTCGAATTTGTTCCTGGATCCTGTCTCGAAAAACAATACAGTTTTTAGTCGAGTGAGACCAAGAATTATGCCATTTACAATACACTTTTCCTTTAAGTTCATCTGGAGATGAAATTTTGACTCCTTTTGGTAACTTAAGGAAGTTGGCCGCAAGCAAATGATCAAAAATGTCATATGCCTTAGTTAAATCGAAAGAGTATTTCCTGTGAAGGTCTTTCTTTTTAAACTGCTGGTCAATTGTTATATCCTTATGAATTAATGCCTCACAGATCACAGGTTCTTTCCTCACAATCTCTGTTGCATCAATCTCATAATTAGGATATCTATAATATGCCTTGTACGATGCATTATTTCGATCTTGTTCTTCCTCTAATAATGCTTCATACCTAGACACCTTATACGTTAGTTCCACTAAGTCTCTGAACTCAGTTGAGTCAAACTTTTTTCGAAGCCTAAACTCTAAGCCATTTTGAGCCAATCTCACGAATTCTGCCTCTGGCACGATAACTCTACATTTGTTTCGTGCTCTTTTAAATCTGGCAATAAACTGAGTAGCCTTTTCATCAAGTGTTTGACTCAATCTTGCCAAGTCTGCCATGGAAACCTCTGGCTCCGATTAGAAGAATTGGGCATGAAATGCCTCTTCCATTTATTGCCACATTTGGATAGAGCCAGGTGTAAGGTTAACATACCATACAAATGCTCCCCCAATTAGAGAATTTGGGAATAATCTTAATTTCATATAGTCATTATTAGTAAATTCACCGCATTGAGCAGCAAACTTAGCAATATGCTCCACTGTTGATTGGTTTCCATTCCCATAAAAAAAGGCAAAATTCGGTACCCTGAAACCTCTTGGGTATTCATGTACCCTGTCTACCCATTCTGGGTACGGTTTCCTGTACATAGGAGTCTGGACCCCCCGAGCCATCGGTCCACACATCTCTCTAACAATATCAGCAATTTGGTCCCTAGGGACCATATTTTGTGCCTACTGAACCACTACTGGAGGAACAAACATAGGGTTTGGTGGACAACCTTGTGCTTGGGGTCCTCTTGGTCCATATGGTGGTATATTTGAGACTGGTTGTCCCTGTGGTGCCGGTTGCTGTTGGGGGTGTGGGTAACCCCTTTGAGCCTGTCTTGCGAAAAGACCTGCGAAAGGTGCTGGAACAGGTGTTGTGTCTCTTCCATTTGTAGGAAAACCTTCTAACCCCCTGGGCATAAATTCGAATAAAGGATTAGTAAATCCCCTTGTGCCAGGTATGGCTTCGAACATGGGGTTTGGGACTATTCTTATGCCATTTTCTTGTACTAGGCCCGATCCACTAACTTGTATGGCTTCACTGCTAAGTACTGATGCATTTTGACTTGCCATAGGCCTCGAAATAGGTTCATACCAAGACTGGGGTGATGGTCTTTCATAGTTTTGATTACTAGTTTGACCACTAAAATGTCCATTAATTTGCATAGGCTGTTTATCTTTAGCCAATCTTTGCTGAGGGACATTTGAAATTTCCTCCATGTGTCTTGTGTTTGTTGGCTGGTGGGTATTCATTCGATCCAAAAAGGATGTTGCCCATCTTTCCATTGTGCTCATTAACTGCTGTCCCATAGCATCTACTAGGCCACCCCATGGATTCATTGGCTGAGTAGATGGTCCAATTCCTTGGCCTCGTCCAATATTCTAAACATGTGGTAGTTGTTCCGAAGTGCTGGTCTGTTCAACCATAGGTTATGATGAACTAGGTGCTTCCATAGGATGTGTTATCATATTATCCTCTGGATTGGGCACTTCTAACTCTCCTTCCACGCCTTCTCCCAAGCGTTCATTTTCTCCTTGTCTCCTACGTCTAGCCATTTCAATTAGTCCCACTGGGCGTGCCAAAAATATATGTTGGCTTTTTGGCTTTCGAAGGTTATTATTGTAGTTGCGAGCGTGCCAGCAAAGATCAATCAGTCCTTACAGAAAATTAATTGCCAACCAATTATCAAACGATTGTGTTTTAGTTCTTTCAGCCTCACTGAAGAGGACTTTTACTAGTGGCTTGATTTAGGAGAATTAAGCAAAATGACAATTAAATGAAGAATAGTTGAAGCATTTCATTAAAATGAAAAACTTACAATGATCCAAACTCAGCCTCATAGAGGTTTACAGCAACAATCTACTTGAAACTACTCGTGCAGTGCAAGAATTTAAAATACAGGAATGTAAAGAACAGGAAATGTAAAAATTGGAAAAAATAATAAGTATAATAAGACTGGTTTTTTGGATCTGAGTCTAGGGGTCTTTTTCTGGGCCTTCTCTGCTATTTATACTTCTCAAGGATGACCATCGAATTGTATTTCCAACCGTCGAACTGCTCCTCCATGATCGTTGATCATGTCGCCTTATAATTAGCTCCATTGTGCCATCACTTGCAGTTAGGCTTCCTTCCTAAATTTGAATTCAAATGTGAGTAACCGTTGAAACCATATCACCTTACATCTCTTTGTTGATCCACTGCTACTCAGATCTCGTAATAACCAATACTATCTGCCATGTGTACGATCATGATCGAAGATTTGAATAGTCTTCCTGTATTACCCTTATTCTACCACGCGTCGAATTGTAATTGGCTTGTACAAAATATGTAGCCAACAAAATTATAATTTATATTTGCGAATCAAAATTAGTTTGATTTTGATTTAAATTTCTTACATGTACATATTTTTGAAAGGGCTTTACAGTTTTAATTTATGTTTTATAAAACAAAGAAAGAAGAATGTTGGAATTATTATATTCATGAAATTATTGGTTTGATGATCAAAGAGATTTTTGTATTAGAAATTGAAAAATTAGTCATGGATTCATCTTTATTAATAAAATTACATGTTTAAATTGGTTCATGCAGGAGTTTAAGTTTTGAAAATGTGTTTGGAAATTATTTTGTTAGTTTTGAAAGGACAGAAAACTTGCTAGCCGCTCGAGCGGTAAAGTCACCACTTCAACGAACATTAAGGCTAACCAGTTTTTTTACGGAGCTTTGCACACCGATCGAGCGACCAAAGGTGCACTCAAGCGAAGACTTTTTTTTCAGTAATTTTTTACTAACTTTTTTAAATGTCTATGCATCCTCATGACATTCTAAGTATTTTTAGGCACCAATGGGACTCTCATATAGTCATGGAATAAGGTAGAAACACATGAAGAGAGAGTTGAATTAAAATGAAATGGGTATTGAATGCTACTTCTATTGTGTTTTTGTTATGTGATTTGTTTAGGTAGACGTCTGAGGCCTTATATCGATTTAACCCACTGTGAGTAATAACTTTATAAAGATATGTTCAAGTTACGTTTACTTTCGAAAATATTATTGCTATCAAAATTATATATAATTGATTGAATGTTTTATTGAAATGTTATGATGATTGATGGAATGGTCTATTGAAACGTTATTTTCTCATAATGAATGAAGTTCTGTTTTGAAATTGTACTCGTGGCATCCTTTAGTGAGGCCTTTGCCTGAGGAAAACAATACCATGGCCCATAAACCCTTGCTTGGGGGAGATTAATACTATGGCCCATTGACTCTTGCTTTGGAGAGATTAATACCATGGCCCATAGACCCTTACCTGGAGGAGATTAATACTATGGCCCATTGACCCTTGCCTGGGGGATTAATACTATGGCTCATAGACCCTTGCCTGAGGGAGATTAATATCATGGCCCATTGGCCCTTGCCCGGGGAAAACAATACTGTGGCCCATTGGATAATTAGATATGATATATTGATTGACCCATAGTGGTCCCATTGATTGATCTTTGAGGTCCCATTGTTATTGATACATTGTTACTCTATTGGATGTACCACGTAAATTGTCATTGAATGAGTATTGCTATTGGGATAACATGGATTATTGAGAATTGAATTGAAATTGCAATTGTATTGAAAATGCTATCGAACAATGATTTTTATTATTACAAAGGATTGATATGATGACTAATCAAATTGTTTTGCCTACTGAAATGGATTGTTTCGGAAAATGAAATATATGTTTTTGGTAAGGGATTTGATATGGAAAATGTTTTGTTATAAATTTGATATAATATGACAAATGCCTTATTTTGAAAATGATTTAAGAATAGTTTTGAAATTGTAAGACAGGTTTTTGTATTATCATTGAATTTCATTCATTTAACCTCTTTATTCTGTTATTACTCGCTGGGTTTTCGCTTACTATTTATATGTATATGTAAGTGAGCAAAGTGAGCAACAAAGATAGAGAAAGTCTCGAAGTATACCCATGTTAGCCTTTTGAAGAGCTTCCGGAATGGATCAAGTTAGGCTCGAGTAGAGCCAAGAAAATTAGCCCTTAGCTCTGTTAGAGCTTTGTATTTTGTTGAGTCTTAAATGTATATGCGTGAAATCTATAAGATTTGTATATAAATTATTATTGTGTTTAAATGTTTTAATTATTTTAGTCATCATGTATACAAAAGCTCAATGGACATTGTTATTTTTGTTTTGCTTCCACTTTAGGCCCCTATACGATTTAAATATTTTGAAATTTTGTCTTTGAGGCCGAAGGTAATTTAGGATTACTGGCTGGTTACGACGCTAAACCTATAGGGACGAGTTTGGGTTGTGACAGTCCTAGAGTTGAATGTTTACGAAATCAAATGAATTTTGACTTGATAAGATGTTTTATGTTTAGTTTCTGATTTCAAACTAGATCCTAGTTTGTTCAAATTACTTTCAAGCGTTAACCAAGATGCTGTGATTAGGCTGAGTGAGTGCATTTTGTTTTTGAGACAATTCTCTGTTGTCACAAAGAACTCTCGTCTGTTCTGTCTCAAGAAACTCTCATCCATGAATCGAATTCTTTTGATGGAAGTTGTGAATAGCTTGATTATAGTGATATACAATTCTTTTGATACTAGGAAGAAATGCAAAAATAATTTATTTGTATTATTTTTCATAGATAATATCCTCCATTTAGGAGCCATTATTACTGCAAAAGTTTCATGGGTTAGAGTAGGAGTCATTATTAGATCTTCTCTTTCCATGCTGAGTTCGTAAAAAAAAATTCAGTGAGCTATGAATACAAAAAATAAATTAATCAAAATAAACTTACATGTCGTGACATATGAAGACAGATTCTTCGACACAGTTTTTTATGAAGACTGATTTGAAGAAAAATAAATAAATCAAAATAAACTTACATGTTTTTTATGAAGACTGATTTGAAGATAGATTCTTCATGTTGTGATATATGAAGATTGATTTGAAGACAGATTCTTCGACATAGTTTTTTAAGGCTTACATGCAAAATAATGTATGAAAATAGTATTAACTCAATTCAATCAAGCACTTTGATTAGGTTAAATAAAGCTAGGTTGATCACCATCAATCAAAATAAACATGCATTATCTGTCACATCCCCTACAAGAACACAAGCGACATTTATTTCTCACAATAGAAATTTTCTCTATATGAGTCTCGCCCTTTTTTGTCTAAAAGAACTTGAAATTTTCTCTGTAAGTGTGACTAAAGTCTTTTCTATTTTAACTGATCCTTGTGTCTTTGATTCCTGTCCCCAACTTTGGTACGTGGCTTATATAATAGCCTATCCATTATTTCTTGACTTTTAATCATTTAGTAGCTTATGTTTTCTCTTGGGACCTTGACTCATTATTTTGTTACGCATTGTTTCTAGCAAGTTAAAAGCTGGTAATCATCAATGAGGAGCTAAAAGCACATCTTCTGCTTTTTAAACAATCCTCAGACTTGTACACTAACTGATTGAGATTTGGCTTCATATTTTTATAGATGTCAACTTCAAATGTTAGCTACAGTATCTCAGATCATTTGACATATTGCAACAAAAATTGTCCTAAATGTCAGAAAAAAACAACTATTCGAAATTCTGAGACGGAGTGAAACAAAAACAAGTTATTTTATTGTTGCCATGATTGTGGTGGTTTTCTTGGATGGTGCTTGCCTACAAATTCACCGTGTAGACATGAAGGACAAGTGTAAATAGACAATATACCAACAGTCACCGAACAACTTCGAAGTATGGGTGAACACCTTCGATTTCAAAGAGATCAACTTCAATTTCAGAGCGCGTAGATGCAAAAATTGCAGATAGACTTAAATCGAAGTTGGTGTTGTATTTATGGGATCTTTTTCTTCCTTGTAATTGGTGTTGTATTAGTTATGAAGATGTAATAATTTATATTAAAGTTAGAAGTTGAAATAGAAGATATGTATGAAGATTTATGATATGTGACAATTATTTTTGACAAGTATGAAGATGTAATATGTTATCTGTTTGTCTGTTTGAAGAATGATTGAACACAGGTTGTTATATGTTTGTTTGTTTGAAGAATAATTGAACACATGTTGTTATATGTTTATTTGTTTCAAGAATGATTGAACGCAAGTTGTTATATGTTTGATTGAACACAGGTTGTTATATATTTCTTTGTTTGAAGAATTTTTGGACACAGTTTGTTATATGTTTGTTTGTTTGAAGAATGATTACACAAGTTGTTATATGTTTGTTTGTTTGAAGAATGATTACACAAGTTGTTATATGTTTGTTTGTTTGCTTGAAGAACAATTGAACACAGGTTGAGGACAAATTTTTAAGACATATTTCTAGACATAGAATTTGAAGACAAGTTTTTTAACACAAATTTGTGGACAAATATTTTGAACATGGCTTTTTAAAGACAAATTTTTGAACACAGGTTTTTTAACATAGTTTTTGAAGACAGATTTATGGATAGATATTTTAAACACAGAATTTGAAGACAAGTTTTTCAACACAGATTTCTGGATAGATATTTTAAACACAGAATTTCAAGACTGGTTTTTCAATACATGTTTTTTAACAGATATTTTGAACATAGCTTTTTGAAGACATATTTTTTCACACAGGTTTTTTATCACAGTTTTTGAAGACAGATTTTGTCACATAGGTTTTTCAACCCAGATTTTGAAGACAAATTTCTAGATAGATATTTTAAACACAGAATTTGAAGATAGGTTTTTTAACGTAGCTTTTTGAAGACAGATTTTAGAACACAAATTTTGATGACAGTTTTTTTAACACAGATTTTTTAACATAGCTTCTTAAACACAGATATTGAATACAACTTTTGGAACATAGATTTTTTAACACAGATTCTTTGAAATCAGATTTGTAGCAGATTTTTATCATATTTCCATCCACATCTATATAGAGCTAGACAACAAATATAATAACAAGACAACATGAAATTTCTATAAATTTCATAAATTATGCTCCATCAAGTAACAAAGAAAGATGCATTAAATTACTTCCACCATAAAATAAACTCCAAGTTAAAATTACAAGTTTCCAACTAACGAAAATGAGACTCATTTCGGTCAATTTGTACATTGAAGTCAACAAAAGAAGACGGTAGGGCTCTATAAATTTGATTCGTAGCACTCATGGATTGTTGAGTTCGCATCATGTCAATAACTCCCAGTGTGCCTCCAATACATTCCGATGGGTAAGAGATGTGTTGACTCCATAAATCTGGGTTGGAGCAGTCATCAAACTTTGTCTTCTCATAATGTCCATACTTCCAGGTGTGCCTCCAATTGCATTTACCATTACCCCCTATTCAATTACCATGACATGACAAAAACAGCTTACTATATATTATTGACAAATAAAATAAATTAATCGATGTAAATTCATATTATGTACACGTACCAGCATATACATACTATTTTGCATGCCAACCATACAATGATAAAGCTCTCTACGTGCACTAGGTTTAGGTTGAGGTTGAAATTGAGCCTAAGCTCAGATTATACTAGTTACCCTTTCAATTTATTTATTTTTTTTTCCTAACAAAAAAATAATCTGTTTCTAACAATGCAAGCTCTTGAATGATGCAATCTGTTTATATAACAGATTATATAAACATATGTTTCTAACAGATTATAACATATTACCCTTTCAATAAGAAATTTATTTTTTCCTAACAAATAAATAATATGTTATTACAATTTCTAACAATACAAGCTCTTACAATTTCCAAACAAAATAGCTCTTCAATGTATGTTTATATATATATATATATATATATGTATGTATGTATATGTGTAAGTATAGAGAGAGAGATGGACAAAAGCCAGAGAGAAACTGACCTAGACGAGGAACAACAATCGGAGAGGGAGACGCCGGACGAAGACGCCAGACGGTGCACTAACTTGAAGACGTCGGATGGCGGAGGAGAGGGATGGCGGAGGACAGAACTGCAAATGCTTGAGCGAGAGATGAAAGACAGAAAGGGAGACGAAGACGGTGACAGAGACAGCGAACGAACGTCGGACAGTGGAGGAGAGGGACGACGGTGGAAACCTCTACACCTGGCATAGAGCTTCAGCGGGAATAAAGCTGAAATTGGAACACGATTTCTTCTCCCTTTGTTATCAGATTTTTGAGCGGGATTTTTTTTTTTTTTTCATAGTGCATGAAACACACGCATTGTAATATGAAAGTGTGATTTTTCCTCCCTTGTTAGATGCCACGTAATTAGAGCTGCTCCTAGTGCTTATGTTTTAGTGGTCTGAATCAGAATTGTTTTCAAAACTCATAACCAAATAAATTTTTTCTTTTCAAATTATGATTCAAAAACTCAAACTCAAAACATAATTTTACAGTAAAATTATAATTTTAAAACTAAACCAAACAGACACTAGTATGTTCTTTACTTTCTTTAGCCGTGGTATCATCATGGATTTATGTTGATTGATGTTCTGAATTTTGATATTTCTTTTTTAAAGTAATGAGCAATAATTTTTGTTGAGATTTGAAGAAAATATAATTAATTTATACTTGTAATATAATTACATTAATTTTTCTTGGAGTTTGAATTTAGATAATAGTTAAGTTATTTTTCATCAATAATTCGTTAGTCATATAAATAAAAAATAATATATATTGATAAAATATGTGTATATATTCAATTCTTATAGGATAGATCATACCTAAAATAAATATGGCTTATATATTAATTTTTTTAAGTAACTTTTTGAATACGAATTTTAAATATCTAATATTATTTATTTTTTTTAGAATATAAAAAATATTTATATTAAAAAACAGCAACATATAGAAACAAGACTATTTGGGAGGATGTGGAGTTCATTCTCCATATTTGGAGGAATGATGAGAAGTAGAGAATAAACTCTATAACACTATTCATATTTTTAAATACCAATTTTCTCCTCAAGAATTTTTCCTTTCAACTTTATCTATCAATCAAATCCTTTTGTATTTTTAGTTATATGTTATAAACTACAAATAACCTTTAATATGTACATCTATTTTTTAAAAATTTGATATTATTAAAAAGATTGAAATCACACCTTTAAAATGAGTCTAATGTTAAATATATTCAACAAAAATTTTAAAATTAAATATTTAATAATGAACAAAAATTATTCACTTTTTGAGGGAAAAAATTTTGGAGGGAAATATTTAGAGGAAAAAAAATTTGAAGATTTGTGATTGGAGTTTGAGTGAATAGATTCTCTTTTTGAATAAAAAAAATTATTTTCATCCTCTAATTAGGAGTATTGGGTTTGTGATAAAATTATAAATATTAATAATTAAAATCATAAACTTTTTCATTAATGTGTAATAATTTTTTAAGATTACCACTGATTGTAATTTCCCTTATTTATATAGTAGATTTACAAGTTGATCCTATGGACCAGATTTAATACCCAACAAGTCATATTTCAAATTAATAGATCCATGTTTCTAGTTTTACTCTCACAACTCAATTCGCTATCTCACAATTCTCAATTCACATCAATTCTCATAACAAACTCGCCGTTTTTTCAACTATTCTCAACAATAAAAAATATTATTTTTAGATCTAATATGTCCATATGAACTTCACTTATGATTTTTTGGGTAATAACTCCAAAAAATAGGCGAGACTGATAATTTTATCTTATTCTTTTTATAAGTTATTTTTATTGCATAATTCATAGGCAGAAGTTAAAACCAATAATTGGTACAAAATCTTAAATGAAAAAAAAAAATCCATTTAAATTACAACAAACATCAACATTTTATTTTACAAAAATAATAAAAATAATAAAAATCAAAGAGCAAAGAGCAGACTTGTTACTTTTAATTTGTTTGGGTTTGAGCAAACTCTGTTTTGGAAATTCCAACTGCATTTCTCCAGTTAATCGGATAGAAGTCATTTCTTTCCTAAGAAATAAGTACTAAAAAAATTTAAATGTATTAAAAAATTTGATAACATAATCAAATATAAGGGAACTAAATGTATGGATCCCACTACATGTATGAGAATCTCATTTAATTTTGTGATTGAGTTTGTGCATACAAAAAAGAAAAAAAGGCACTGAGGCTAAAGATCCATTTTTGAAATTATTGGGTTAATAGGCCAAGCTTAAATCTTTTTTAGCAAAAAGAACATTATTGATCCAAAAAAATACACATATGTTCAAAATTTATTTAATTATTTAAATGTCACCTACTTATATGCATGTCACTTATTCAAATGTCACTAGCCGTCATTGTCGGATACTAGTGACTTTTTGACAACTTTTTCGACTAATTTTTTTGCATTGATAACTTTTTTCATATCAAGACTTTTTAACCCGTATTCTTATCATAAAAAAAAAAATTAAATCTTTTATTGAACCCAAAAAATAAAAAAATAAATAAAACAAAACAAAAGCAAAAACAATTTCGGTTTGAAATTTAAAAAGGGGCCCACAGCATGTGGTTTGTGGTGTCTTCATATTTTGGTGGGTGGTTCGTTGCCTATACCGAACTCTATCTTGTCGTCAAAGAAGTAGAGTCTGATGGTGAACTATCTTGTCGTTGAGGGAAGACAGGCATGTTGTGAAGGTACATTGGGGTTGGACCTAAAACTCTTGATTTAAGTAGTAATAGTAGTAGTATTAGGATACGTTTGTTAGATAGATGGAAAATGTTTGAGGGTCACAATTTTTGTGATCATAATGGTTTAAAATTATCAAAATTACGTCGTCGTTTTGACAATTTTGAGCCATTGTGATCACAAAAATTGTGATCCTCAAACATTTTCCATCTAATGTAAGAATTTTTAGTGAGAAGATTAAATAAAAATGTGTTTATTTTGATAATAGTGTGAGAGATGGTTAATAATAAAATTGTTAAATTATTTTTAAATAAGATAAATTAAAAATTATTTCTGTATTAAAAAAATTAAAATAAATATTAAAACAAAAGGTGTACTTGGGATTGTTAAAAATATATATATATATTGCATTGTGCCAGACGTTCGAGCAAACTGAAATCACTCATTATTTTCTTAATCTTAGTCGTTTTCCAACCAAGTTAATCCCTTTTCTAAGGGAGATTACTAAACCACCCAGACTATGAAACCGACATTCTCAAACAACACCAATTATGCTGTGAGTAGGACCCACAACAATTCTACTCCAGTTCACCCGCTTTAGCGGCCAAACAAACAAGGCCTTAGGTCTTTCTTGCTAAGTGTCAAAAAAAAATTAATTTATTGGCTTATTTAAATTATATTATATTTTTATTTTTTACATGTTATTTTATAATAAATAAAAAAATTAACTTTATTTTACATTTCTCAAAACAATTCTTAGTAGCGGCTTCTTGAGCTTCCATTGTTGTTGATTGATTCATGCATTTGAATCACATGGAGACTTGAAAGAGGTTTCCTGAGCTTTCATTGTTGTTGATTGATTCATGCACTTGAATCACATGGAGATTTGGAAGTGTTGTAAAAAATAGTGTAATTAAATAAATAAATAAATAGGTTCACATTTAAAAATTTAAAATTTCAGAATTAGAAAACATACTAAAAATTATAATTAGATGAACAGAAATACAAAACAGAAAGAAACAAGAAACGAAATCAAACTGAAGCCTATACTAAATAATTTCTTTAAAACAGATTCGCCGCTTCACCGATTAGGTACAGGAGGTTCTTTGACGTTTGTCTCCCAAGATACGACGGTTAGACCAGCTATAACAATGCACCTACTATGTAGCTTTGGCGAACAGAACCATGGCAGCACTCTCTCATTAAGAAGAATATAAAACTGGAGGAAAACTTTCGAAGACGAGAGCAAATTTTTTGGGTAGAAAACTGAAGGAGAGGACTCTCCTTTTATACACATGGAGGGGGAGAGAGGAGGAGCTTCCTACAACAAGTGCAGAAATAAATCTCTGCAAAACTGCCCAACAAATGCAGCAAAACTGATGGGACTTTAAGTGTGTGAGTTACACCCTTCATATATACACATGTATGTATATCTGCATCCACCAACTTGGCCTGACCCAAAAAGATTAGGTTGATGGACCACCAACTGGCCCAGCTCAATCCTAATCCATTCCAGCAAGTTTCGAGTCTCAAGTCTCAAGCTCAAGATCCACGACCCAGCTCGGGCTAGCAAGCAGCACATGCGCGTGTGGCAATTTTTGCATAACCAACTTGGACCATAATTTTGGCCCAAGCCCATCATTAAAGCATCTATAACTCCCTTCCTTTAGAAAATTTGGATGCCCCAAAGGGCTCACACCCTTAGGCAAAAAATGAGATTTAAATATCCATCAATATTTTCCCCTGCAATCAATGTGGGATAGAAGGTTACACATATTTCCCAGCGCCTCTTTAATGAGACCAACTTAATGAGTCAATTTTTCATTCAAATCTTAATGTTTTTAGTCATTCTTTTTATGGTATAAAGATTTCATTAAAAAGAATTTAAACCCACTCTAACCCATTTCAATTGAGAATTGACACCCACTTTAATATTGTATTAAAGTAAACAAAAATCATTATTTTCCAATAAGAAGTACTACACCCCATCCTCTCTCATGAGTGTCCATAAATTATGGAGATTGAGCCCTGGTTTGGCTATCATTTTGGGAATAAAAAGCACAAAATGAAAAAATAGGCTAAATAAGCTAATAAGATAAAATATCACATCCAATTCATAATTATTACATTTTTCTCTCACAAAAGTCAAAAAAATCCAAACTAAACGAGGCTAAAAAAGCTAGGTTAAAAAAGTCTCAATACAAAAAAATTAACTATATTAGTCAATACCAAACAAAACTTAAACACTCATCAATGCTCTCCTCTCCTTTCATGGCTTTTCTATTTTTGTTATTATTATTATTTTTAATGTTTTAGTTGGATTTTGTGCATATGACATTACAACTTTTTTAATTCAGTGTTTAGATTATGAATTTTGATGGGAATTTAGAAAAAGAAATAAAAAAAAAAGAAAATTTGAAATCCATACTTAAATTTATAATCTAAACACAGCCTAAGATAATCTTTTGTATTTTTTATATTGAGGATTCTAATATTAATATGGAATAGTCTCTTGATTTCGTTCAAATTTCTAATAATTTTTTTTATGAATACACTTCATGAGGTTGATAAGTGTTCTAAAATATAATTTAAATGGAATGATCAAATTAGAATTAGATTCAAGTGTAAAGATCAAATTGTTTAATTTAAAATAATAAAAGCCAAAATAAAATTTAAGTAAAGCTCTAAGGATAAAAAGTGTAATTTCCCCTAAAATTTTTCCATAGCAAAAGGTGTATAGTGACTTGAGATATGTCTATAAGAGGACGTATAGGGCTATCACTTCATTAAAAGTGTTTTTGCTGAAAGAAATTTGTTTTGGGAAATGTCACCTTACTGTGAAAATTTAGTTTATGCATAGATAATCGTATAACTTATTGTGGGGGAGTATTTCATGATTAACGACACGTGGCTAAGGTGACACCGAAATGTTAGTCGAGGTATCACGTGACCCAGACACCCTTGCCGAGATCTCGGCAAGGTCGAGGTAATCTGTGAAGATGTTGAAATTCGAGATAAGCGGATAAGGAGGCAGCAACCCTGGACAAAGAGGGCTCTAGTCTAGATAAGGATAAAGCTCTTAGGGAGTTTATCCCTATCTAGCAAGAAGTCCAGGATAAGCATTATGTGCTGGAGACCTATGAAGTGAGGCTTCTAGGGGAGTTGGGCACTAATGGCTATAAAAGAAAGGAACTCCCATGGGTCTCAGGTATGTGTGATATACTCTGAGTAATAAGTTCTTTGCTTGTGAGTTTAGGCACAATTTGTTCTCTTTGAGAGATATTTTGATTACTAACTTGGGCATTGGAGTGCCCTCGGGTGGACGAACCACCACCAAATTCTTATCTTTCTGTGGTAGGTTGTGCGGGCTTAATCTATTCTGTCGGTGCTCTCCAGTTGAGTTCCCCGTTTGGTTGTGGGGCCAGAAATCAAGTTTCCCTCAGAGTAATGGTCAGACAGAAGCATCCAATAAGACTATCTTGGATGGGATCAAGAAGAGGCTAGAAGCAGCCAAGGAAAAGTGGGTGGAAGAGTTACCAAATGTGTTATGGGCATATCAGACTACACCGAGAAGATCAACGGGGGAATCTTCTTTTGCCATGACATATGGCACTGAAGCGGTTATCCCACTAGAGGTCGACATCCCTGGAATCAGAATCCAAAGAGTGGAGAATGGGAACAATGAGGCATACTTGGCTCGAGATCTGGACCTAGTAGAAGAGAGAAAGGAGAGAGCAGCAATTCGGCTGAGGGCATACAAGCAGCAGCTTGCTAGGGTTTACAACAAGAAGGTCAACCCAAGAGAGTTCAAGGTTGGGGACTTGGTTCGAAGAAAAGTTCTCGGCAACAAGAAGGATCCTAGGGAAGGCAAACTTGGCCCGAACTAGGAAAGACCTAACAGAATCACCTCAATTGTTGGCCATGGAGCATATCGGCTTGAAGACATTGATGGCAAAGAGTTTCCAAGACCATGGAACACTTGTAATTTGAAGTTTTTTTTTATCATTAGCTCTTTGAGAATTATGTAGTGATTTATTAGCCTAAGCTTTAATAAAACATTAGCTCGATTTTTTCATATATTATTGTTAACACTTGTTTGATAGGATTGAAATAGTCTTATAACGATGTTTCCGATTGAAACATGATGATTAACTTAGACTTATCATATGGCAGAGTTGAATTATACTTACATATGATAGAGTTGAACTAAGTTGACGATGTTTTCAATTAAAACATAATGAGCAACTTAGACTTATCATATGGCAGAGTTGAATTATACTTGTATATGATAGAGTTGAACTAAGTTGACGATATTTTCGATTGAAACATGATGAGTAACTTAGACTTATTGTATGGCAGAGTTGAATTATACTTGCATATGATAGAGTTGAACCAAGTTGAATTAACTTAGACCTGCCATGTCGACAAAGTTGAACTAAGTTGAATTAACTTAGACTTGCCAGGCCGAAAAAATTGAACTAAAGTTAACTTTAGTTAGATTAAATAGAGAAACCGAGGTAGAGCACCTCGGTTAGTCTTTGTTTGAACGTGACTTCGACAACAGACCATAGACCCATGCTTAATGTGAACTTAAGTGGAACTTTGGTTCACATTAGGGAGCAGGGAGCAGGAATGATGAATAAGCTTGAAAGCTTGACACTTGTTGAAATTTTTAGAAGAAATTTACAAGTTAGACCTGGCTTGACACTTGTTAATGAGCTTGACATTTGTTGGAATTTTTAGAAAATTTACAAGTTAGAATGAGCCTGACACTTGTTGAAATTTCAGAACAATTTACAAGTTCAAGTTAGTCGAGGTAATAAGGAAAGAAGTATTCGAGGTACTTATTACCTGAGATGACCAAGCAGGTTGTCAAGCTTGGAAAGCTGAAGTCTTGATAAAAGACAACAAGTATAATCAAAGTTTAAAGATGAGGTGATATTGGTCTGAGGTGAGTAGCTAAGGATAACTCCGAGGTAATTATTGTCCAATATATTCTACCTCGAAGCGATTTCATAGAATATACTTGGGAGAAGTAGAAAAATATTCTAAGTATGGAGAAACATACAAACAGTAAGCATGCAAGAGAAGCATTTAACACTTTAGAAAAAAGAAGCATGCATTCATAAAAGACTACTTGTTCAGTTACAGAGGTGGCATTTTGGTCCAATTAAAGTAGAAACTATTACAACTTGTTCAAAGAAAACAAAAAGTACAGTGAAAATTGAGATTCCTAAGTACTAGGATCTTGGACGTTGATCTCAGACTATTCTGCTTCGGTAGTTTGCGGTGTTTTGGCCTCAGTAGATAGCTAGGAAAGATTCTCTGCATTTTTATCAGCCTCGATTTCAGCATCTATCTCGAGAAAAGTCTAGTTAAGGCTCTTCTCGGTGATATGGACCTCAGCTTCGCTGGTTTTCTTTTTGGGAGAGGCACTCTTGGAGACCTTGTCCTCCTCATCCTAAGTCAAGTCCAGGACTTGCTCATTCAGAGTAGGAGAGTTGGTCCTAACAATAGTCTCTTCTTCATCGGCATCATCGGCCTCGGTATTATCATCCTCGACTTCGTCTTCTAAGCCCTTAGGAGCTGGTGGAAAAGGTGCTTGGAGCTGATTGATGTCTTTCAAAGGGGAGTCCATTGGGATAGAGAGCTTATTCAGAGCCGCCGTCCAATTGAGGTGAAAGCCTTAGTTGCAGGCTTGGTTGACCTGGGCTTTGTATTTATCACGGACGGCAGCCTGCCCCTCTGAGAATGTTTTCTTGTCGGCGGCCTTGATTTCGGCTTTCTTGGTGGCCAAGGCCCCTTGGAGCTCTACCTGGGCTTCGGCTATTTTGGCTTCAGCCTTCTTGGCCTCGGCTTTGAGAACTGCGGCCACAGCCTCTGCCTCCGCAGCTCCAGCCCTTTCCTCGGCCAGATCTTGCACAATTTTGGCAGCTTTGGCTTGATTTAATAGACTTTCTTCTTAACCTCGACATTGTTCAAGGAGGCAATGTAGCCAACAGCCTCCTTGGTCTTTTGCACCAACTCCTGCTTGAATGCCTCGGCTTTCATTGCGAAGGAGTGGGTGTATTGGATAGCCTGGAAGAAAAGAAATTATCAAAGTTAGTAAAATTTCCAAGTGTGAAGAAAACTTGAAATAAAAAACCCAAGTGTAAAAGACTCACCAAAACAGAATGCTACATCATTAGCGCAAACTTTTCGTACTCACTGATCTCAGCCATATGATTTAGATCTGTGGGTAGGAGAACAGCGATAGAGAGAGCAACACCGACGTCAAGACTATCAACGGCACTGTCCCCAGCCTTCATTGGTCGATCCCCAATCATGATGGCTGGGGCCTAGGCTTCGTCGACTTTAAATATACTTGAGGTTGTTGCAGCTTCAAACCTCAGGTTCGGCCATACGATTTAGATCTGTGGGCAAGAGAACTGCTTTAGAGAAGGCGGCACCGACCTCAAGACTATCAATGCCACTGTCTCCAGCCTTCATTGGCCGATCCCCAATCATGATGGCTGGGGCCCAGGGTTCGTCGGCTTTAAATTGCCACTGTCTCCAGCCTTCATTGGCCGATCCCCAATCATGATGGCTGGGGCCCAGGGTTCGTCGGCTTTAAATACACCTGAGGTTGTCACAACTTCAGGCCTTAGCTTATTTGATCGAGCGATATCGGTTGGATCGGCCTTAGCAAGCCTCTTTTCGGCAGCAAAGGTGGTTTTCTCAATTTCGACGAGTTTGGAGATCGATACTGTATCTTCAGAATCAATTTGGGTGGTAGAGGCTTTTGTCTTAGCCCTCTTCACTCTTTTTGGTTTTTGTTTGGGTTGGGATTGAGATGGTGAAAAAGAAGTGACAGTAACCACTCCTAGCAAGTCGGCTAAGAGGTCCTCAACAACGGTTTTTCAGCCCATATCATCGGCGGTAAAAACGAGGGTAACTTTGGTGTCAAAATGGATTACTGGCAAGACGATTAGTGGGTTTGCTGGATTGTAAGCCGACTCTTCAGAATATCGACGTTTGCGGCTACGAGTTCTGCCGACATGTCCGTTTTGTGGGGGTCGACGTCGACATCGGCGCTGAGAATGTGGAATCGATTGGGGGGCAAATATGGATGCAACCTCTAATACATCTGAGAAAGAGGCATCTGGCCTCGGTAATCAAGAAGCAGGTGGAGTTATGGCTGAAGGTGGAGTTTTGCTTTGATGGGGAATGTCGAGCAAAATGGACTTGTAGGTCAGAATATAGTTGAGCAACAAATGAGCTTTACGCCGGTCAATCAACAAGCCTAGCAGCCTTTTAAGGTCTTTGCTGGGGAAGAAGGACTAGCAGAAGCTTTTTGGTGGCTGAGAGAGAGCTGGAAGAGCAAAAAGCAGAGATTAGAACAAATAAAAGAAATAAAGTAACAGTCTTAAACAAAAGCACAAAGGTTGCACTTAGTTCTTACCCTCATCGTCTCTAAAAACTCCTTGGCTCAAGGGGAAGAGATGAAGATCATCATCAGGTGCAAATTCTTAGTTGCCCAAGACGATCAAATAGTCATTTCCAGCACCTTTATTAGAGTTTGGGAGGTCGGCTATGAGTTTGTATGCGGTGGATCTGGGCTTGAGGTAATAGATGTAGCCTTTTTCAGACTTTAGGCCACACATTGTATAGAAAAATTAGATGTCGGCTAACGTAATCCTAACCTTTTCTCGGTGTGCTAGTTCGATTATACCGTTGATAACCCTATATGAATTGATAGCTAATTGCATAGGGTTGAGTTTGTAATAGTGGAGGATTTCCCTAAAAAGAATGTCTAAAGGAAACCTAAGCCCACATTTAATGAAAGCAACCACGGGAAAGGCCATGGAATCGCCAACAGGCATTATGGAGTCCATCTCCCCAACCAACCTAATTTGAACATCAGCTAGGATAGAGAATTCTTGCCTAAAATAATCTAGCTTAGCCGGGGTGTCCGCCCTCCACCTAAACATACCCATTATGTCGGCTTGGTATGAGTGATACTGGATTTCGGAGAAAAATAGTTAAAATGGGTCTGAAGACCTCGGTTAAAACCCAGAAAGAACTAGGGTGAGGGTTTATGAAGGCCTAAGGGGAAATTTGTTTTAGTTTTCTTAATGAATAGGGTTCTAAATCAAATCCCAAACCTAAGTCTATACGGAAATAAGAATCAAGAGCAAGAATATGAAAAACTGACAAAACAAACAGAAATGGAACGAAGTTCAGAGCCAAGAAGGAATCAAAGACAAGAAAATTCAGAAACCAAGATTGAAGCAGAAAACAGATATGCACACCCAAAACTTCAAATCACTGAGTAAGTGCGTGAAAAATAGTGTGCAAATATCTCAAGCAAAACATAATTGGCATTCTTTGAAGCACTACACAGATTCAAGAAACAGGAATGATGACCAGAACATGAAGATGGAAAACGGAGTACAATAATGAGTCTAGATACAAGGCAACAACAGGCAATGTGGACAAACGATAGAGTCGAAATAAGTCAAAAGAATGAAAATGATTGAAATTAAGAGGAAAGAAATTACAAACTCACCGACTGGGGCCGAAGACGAGGACACCGGTTTGAGGTACACTGGAGTCAAACGGTGACGGCAAGCGGAGTATGACAGTGGCTGCTTCATCGAAAATGGTAAACGGAGTTGTTACAAAAAAGCACAGCAATTGAGGGTTTTCTGGGAGCGTAGAGAGAAAATTTTGAGCAAGAGAGGGAAATAGTAATTACAAAGGTGAAATGATGGAGAGAGAGAGGGGGAGGAGTTTTGTTAAAAACTCGAAAATGAGGCAAACCATAATGAAATGTCTTGGACGACGTGCTTGTCAAGCGACGTGCGCAGAAGCGACTCGACCTAATAGCGCATGCCAGGTACGATGAGGAAAGGACACGTGGAGGAAACGGTTGAAGGGACTGTACGTGACAGGTCATGCGCAAATTAGAATTCTTGAGATTCTTGAAGTAATGAAGTGAGGACCTCGGCTAGAGGAGTGATCTTGGCTGAGGTATTTAAAAATTGAGTTCTTGATTCTTGATCATTTGGACTGTAGACTGCAAAAGTCTTGGTTATATGAAGTCGACAATGAATAATCTCGGTTGTGAAGAAGAAAGGATATCGTAGTCGACTTTCTATATGAACAAATGATATAGGTTCCATCACCTCAAGTTGCCAAGGTAATAGAACCTAGGGGGCAGTTGTGGGGGAGTATTTCATGATTAACGACACGTGGCTAAGGTGATACCGAAGTGTTAGCCGAGATGCCACGTGACCCGGACACGTTGCTGAGATGATCTCGGCAAGGCCGAGGTAATCTGCAGAGATGTCGGATTCCGAGATAAGCGGATAAGGAGGCAGGAACCCTGGACAAAAGAGGGCTTTAGTTTGGATAAGGATAAAACTCTTACGGAGTTTATCCCTATCTAGCAAGAAGTCCAGGATAAGCATTATGTGCTGGAGACCTATGAAGTGAGGCTTCTAGAGGAGTTGGGCACTAATGGCTATAAAAGAAAGGAACCCCCGTAGGTCTTAGGTATATGTGATATATTGTGAGCGGTAAGTTTTTTGCTTGTGAGTTTAGGCACAATTTGCTACCTTTGAGAGATATTTTGTTTACTGACTTGAGCATTAGAGTGCCCCCGGGTGGACGAATCACCGCCAGATTCTTATCTTCCTGTGATAGGTTGTTTGGGCTTAATCTATTTTGCCGGTGCTCTCCAGCTGAGTTGCATGTTTGATTGTGTGGTCGGAAATCAATACCCATACTTATGTAGAAGCCAAAGAACTTAATAGTAGCAAAAATGTCATAATTTTTCTTTGTGGTACCCTAAGATTAGATGTGTGTGTTCATTATTTGTAATTTCTTTTTATACTGTATTAGTTCTTCAAGACGTATAAAATGTTACATTTTTTATGATACTTGTGCCAAATACACTTTTGCTTATTAGTTAGATTGTGTGCTTGATAGTTGACACTTCTCGGTTCACTGCTTGATTTCTTTGTATTTGCCTTTGCAAACATCACGGGTAAATTTGACATATTAATTTCGACGGAAGTGTCAAGCGTGAGTAATGTACTGCAAAGGGAACAGTGTTCCGGTGTGGGAGTTCCGGTCGTGGATATTTCAGTTTTCTGGCCATATAGTGGGTGAAGCCCAATGGAGATGTCAAGCGTAGGAGAAGCCTGATGGAAGGGTTAGGAGTGGAACAGCAAGGAGTTTTTTAGGCATGCGTCTCGGTTTTGATGTTTTGGATTAGTGGGCGTTAATGCTGTGGTTAATATAAAATAATCAAGAGTGCTGCTTTTGGGTTTTTCTTTGCTATAGTGTGGTTGGACTTTGGGGTTCTTGTTTTTTTGATTTTTGAGTTAAGTGCTTCTTAACTATTTGTTTTTGTTTTGGGGGATTTTTCGGTAAAAAAATTCGTGAGGCCGAGGGGTTGGTTGTATGAGTGCGAGTAGCAGTAGTAAGAGTATTTTGTACTGTCTGAACCTCTCTCGATCCATTTAATCTTCCTATACCTTTAATTTTATGTTTTTAATGAAATTTTTACTTTGCTGATAAAAAAAAATTTGACATATTAATTTGGTTGTTTAACTAGTGTCACATGCATAGCGTCACATATGAACCTTTAGCAAATACTCCCATGATCACTAATTGCTCTACATGGCATTATTTCATCCAAATCAATCTTGGTAATAAAAAAAGCAAAGTGATCTTGGAAGAAAAAACATCACCACTAATAGCACTAATACATTAAAAAAGTAAAAAAAATAAAAAAAATACAACTCCAAGACCAAAACATCACATCATTAATGACGGGACCCACTACCACCTAATTAGTGGGAGCACTAACATGATCACTAATTGCTCTACATGGCTTTATTTCATCCAAATCAATCTTGGTAATAAAAAACAACAATGATTCATCCCACTAAAAACATCACCACTAATAGCACTAATACATTAAAAAAGTAAAAAAAATAAAAAAAATACAACTCCAAGACCAAAACATCACATCATTAATGACGGGACCCACTACCACCTAATTAGTGGGAGCACTAATTAGTGCTCCCAAGCATTTTTCAATAAAAAAAAAGCAAAGTGATCTTGGAAGATGAGGTGCAGATGGGAAATGAATAAACCAATAACTTGATATTAATTTTACTTATACAAAAAGGGAAAAACATCACCCTTTTTATGTAATACTTTTCTCCTTTTTTCAAATTTTTTTTGATTTATTGAAACAGATAGAACGGTCAATCAACACATAAAAATTCTTTATTTGTGTGACTAAAACCCCTATTCGTTGAAGAGTTGAATAGGAGAAACCTAAACAAACCTGCAAACATGAGGATTTTATAAAAATTCATAAGCATTCTCAAGACAAGTTGAGTCGTAACTTGACATTAACCCCACCAAAAGGTAGAGTATCAAAGAGTCAGTGATTCGAAATGAATAGGCATGAGTCTTGCACTTGTTAGAGACCCTCGATAAGCCTTACATTTAAGTCACTTTAAACCCTTAAAAACCAAGTGACTACTCTCAATTAGTGTCTAGAATTCCTTTTATAATATTACATTAATTCTAATTCCCAACTTTCAACTACACTTCATTAACTAAGATGTTTCTATATGACTCTTCTAATAATAGAATTTTCGGATAAATTATAAATACACTTTCTAAAGTTTGCTTAAAATATAAATTGTTTCCTGTGATTCTATAAATTACATCCTGCCATTTGAAATTTCTAATTTCATAACAAATAACTCATTTTATCAATAAATTATTAAGTCAATTAACAATTTTTAATGATGTCAAAAATATATTTTAATTAATAATTCAAGTAATTTTATTATTGTATAGAAGAGTAATTATAAATTTTATTTTTTAGTTCATTTTGCTAAATAAAAAATTCTTACAAAAAGGTATTTATAATTTATCCTAAATTTTTCTACAAGAATTGTACAAAATAGATCATATCTGTGCTTCTAGATTTTTCTTGATTTGGGCCTGTGTATCTGTTGGACTTGTTAGATTGGTCTTGACCCAAGTATCAAAATCAAGAAGCGAACCTTTGACAATTGGCCCGCCTATTTGTCAATTCAACTACACTTGCTTTATCTATGGTCAAATGTCTCACTTTGCCTTATATATATGGCATGAGAATTTTATTAAGATACATATTTTAATTTTTTTTTAAATTACGTATTTTATACAAAAATTAGTGTAATAAGAAGTTATAATTTTTAAAAAATTAACACTATCCCGAAAAGACACAGAAATAAGACCCTATATAAAATACAGTAATGCCAACTCAAACCAAACATTTATACATTTATGATCAATATAGAAATCTGAAACACTGCTTTCCAAAACATTCTTTATATATAAAATAAATTTTTACTTTTCAAAATGAGAATATTTTCAAATTTTAGAAGATCGAGTCCTTTTCTAATGAATGGACTTATTTCCTGTCCAAAAATTGGATTGGATGGTCCGATCAATCTATTTTTTTGAACTAACAGTGATAGAAAGTTCTTATTTTGAAATTCTAAAGAGAGCTCTAATAATTTGGCAAGAGAAAAAAAAAACAAAACAAAAATATAGACACACACATTACATCATATGTGGGGCCCACTCTTTACCATATCACTAGAGTTCTCTTTAGAACTTAAAAATTAGTACTCTCAATTTTTATTTTTTTTTAAACAAATGATTTGTTCAATAAGCTTTATAAGTGGAATGATTCAAATCACCAACATAATCTTAAGGTAGACCCACATCTATGAAAACTTGACTCTCAATTTAATAGTTAAACTAAAAACAAGTTGGTTCTAATTCAATGTGTTTCCAATTAACTTTCTTTAGTTTTTTTTTTTTTTCTTTTTTTTTTCTTGAGTGAACTTTTTTTCTAATTTTTTTAAAAAATTACACTTTTAAGTTCTACTTAACTAAACGGATTGAAAACAGTTTTTTTTTTTTTTTTTTTTTTTTTTGGGTTTTATACAAGTTATTGTTTAGATCTTTCTACATTAGACAGGCTACAAAAATTAATAAAAAAAAAAATTACTAAAACAAGAAAAAATAAAAATAATTTTACTGTGATGTGAACCTCACTTACCTCTCGTAAAGACTAATCAATTGAGAGGGACCAAGCTCAGGATTTTGTCTTTGACAGGAATGCAAATCCTTACAATTTTCTAATCCGTTGATCCATCCATTTCCATACGCCTTTTTTTTATTTTATTTTTTTAATGTTCACCATTTTATGAATTTAAGTTAATTTTGGGTACACCAACATGCATTTATTCGTAATAGTAGTAGAAAAGCCAAAAACTAATAAATAAGGGTAATTCTGTTAAAAAAAATAAGGGTAATGTTATACCAAACGAAATTTATATATCTGTAAATTTTATCTGAAATGGTGTGCCGCATTATATCTATTTATTAAGTTAAAATATTTATCATTATAGCTTCTAATTATAAAATTGTCATTGTTATATGAATATAGGATAGCAGTTGTACCTATAAATCTGTTAGGAAGTCTTTAGGGTTTGTCCTGATTCTATTTTAATAATTCGGACCATTTATATTATAGTTGAGTAGATCGTTTATACATAATAAAAAAATAGATTAATTAGATAATAAGATCAAATTTATTTTTAATAAAACAAACACTTAGCATGATTTTAATAGTTTTTTTAAAAGAAAAATTAAGACATAATCATGGGGTTATAAATGTCCAATTAACTTAATTTTTTTTATGAATAATATATTTGAAAAATCCTACAATAAGGGTTTGAATTACGAAATAGACTTAGAACAAACCCTTACAGCCTCACTATTTTGTTCTTAAATTTTATATAAAATATCACTTTTTTAATAAATAAAGATACTATCATCCACCATCTGAAAAAAATAAAAATAAAAAATACTATCATCCAAAAAAGAAATTTTTGAATGAAGTGGCAGTGGTTTGATGGCGAGTGTGGACCTCCAACGGCACTGTCACCAGCCTTATAATCAATTGGGTTAGACTTGGTCCTTCTTTCTCAACTATTCTCTATTTTATTTTGTTCTTAAAAATTATTTTTTCTAATTATCTGTTTGTCATGAGTAAAATATGTTTTATTGATTGAATCTGTTAGCTATATTGCCATATTGTGCACCATACCATATTGTATTTTACCATATTATCATATTATGCATTATTTACCATATTGTATATTATCATATTAGCTTATTCTTCTCTTATATAAAGGAGTCTTATATTCACTGATTATTTATTTATTGAAATATATAGAATTATATTCTCTCTCTCTCTCTCTCTCTCTCTCTATTCTCATAACATGGTATCAGAGCTATAATATATATTTTTAATTTTTCTTTTTCTGTACTCATCACCAAAATATAGAATATATTTTCTGGTACTAAGGTCATTATTTTTTCTCACTATTTTTCTCCGAGCCTACCATCAACCTACTCAGAATTTCCAAACGATTCCAATGCCACCAAAATCATCTCTAACGGACCAATGACGCGCCCTCACGCGCCACCTACATCGCCGCACGTCACATTCTTTCGTCGCCACACTCACATGCACCTGCACCCGCGCCTCCTGTATCCTAAGCACAGCGTCCATCTGTTGCTAACGTACGCTGCACCCTATTTGCTAACTTGCGTCGCACCCCTACGCGCTACTGTGCGTCGCACCTTGCTGACGACGTCAGCCCCCTGCTGCTGACGTCACCCCTATCCCTTGTTTGGCACTGTTTCTTGTTTTAGCTATTTTTAATTCAATTGCGGCCTATTTTGATTATTTTGGGCCGATACCTGACTATTTTCGACCTTCCGGATTCACTGGTGCACTCAGTTTTACCCAGGTCTACTTTAACACCACCAGACCCTCTTTGTGAGTCATATTTTGCTCACTCCATGGATCATACAAACTACTCTTCTCAACACAATGGTTCTTTTTCTCAACACAGTGGTTATTCTAAACCACATATGACTCATAGTCGATATCACACTTCAGCTTATTTTGCCTCAACTGCTACTCATCACAGCCACCAATTCAACATTCTCTAGGTTGCTCTTATGCACATTCACCAACCTACACTCCTCATGATATTGAAGCCATTGTGAAAAAGGTTCTTGCTACTTCTACCTGTATCTCTGGTACACCCTCTACTGCTCTCTCAGTCACTTTAGGTACCTCTTCTTGGTATTTTGATTCAGCTTGTTGCAATCATATGACCTCTGACCCTACATTTTTTTCTTCCATTACATTTTCTTCTAATTCACCAGTTTTTCATACTGCTAATGGCTCTCGAATGCATGTTAGTCATATAGGCCATATCACCATGTCTAATATCTATCTCCCTTACACTTATCTGATCTCCAACTGTACACTTAATCTTATCTCTATTGGTCAACTATGTGATCTTGGCTTCATTGTTTTATTTTCTCCAACTGATTGTGTTGTGCAGGAACCGAAGACGGGACAAACTCTTGGGATCGGTCGTAGACATGGTTGTCTGTACGAGCTCATCCATCTGCGCATTCCATTCTCCAAATCTGCTCCTATCCAGACTGCTGCTCCTGCTACTACTAGTTCCCCTTTTACTTTATGGCATTCTCGGTTAGATCATGTGTCTTTTGGTCATTTACAATCTCTAGTTTCCAATGGTCAATTAGGTCGTGTTCCAAATGATACAGTAGACTATCTATCTTGTCAACTTGTCAAACAACCTGCTTTACCATTTCATCCTAGTACCTCTATGTCTCATGCACCTTTTAATCTCATACACTCTGATATTTAGAGGCTTTCCCCTAATACCATTATGGGGGGATCTAAATACTTTGTCATATTTGTTGATGATTTCACTCATTTTACCTGGTTATGTCTTATGAAATCTCGTTCTGAGTTACACCAACTATACTATGATTTTTCACAAAGGGTCAAAACTTAGTTTTCTTCTACTATTAAAATTTTTCGTGCTGATAATGCCCAAGAATAAAAAGAAACTCATTTTTTGCGATTCCTTCGTCAAAATGGTACACTTTCTCACTATTCTTATCCTGGTACCTCCTAAAAAAATAATCGTGCTGAGTGCAAACATTGCCATATCTTAGACACTGTTCGTGTTCTTTTAGTATCTTTTTCTTGTCCTGAATGTTTTTGGGGGGAAGTTGCTCTCACAGCTGTCTATACTATCAATTGTGTCCCTTCCCTTACCATCAACAATCAAACCCCATATGAGCGTCTATATGGCACACCTCCTGCCTATACTGGTGTTCGTGTGTTTGGATGTGTTTGTTTTGTTCTTCTTCACCCTCATGAGCGTACCAAATTAGAACATCGCGCCCGTTTGTGTTGTTTCTTGGGGTATAGGATTGAACATAAAGGTTATTGTTGTTGGGATCCTCTTTCTCATTGTCTTCATGTCTCTCGTCACGTGGTATTTTGGGAACACAAGATGTTCTCTTCTTTGTCTAAGTTTCATTTGTCCACTCCTCTTACTACACCATTCTTTACAAATCCTTCTCTTTTGTTTGATGACTTGATATAGATCCTACTTCCGACATAATGACTGTGACCCATTCTGAGGATTGTGCTCTGCCTCCAAGTCCTGCTACTCCACTCTCTAAACCTGAGCCTGCTCCTGCTCATGTTCCTACTCCACTTCATTATCCTGTCTTCATTCCTTCTCACAATGAGCCTCAAGCATCCTTTGATTCTACTCCATCATCTTCTCCACCAGAGGCACCCCTTCGTCATTCTACTTGGGTAACACAACCTTCTATATTTCTTCGTAATTTCATTGTTGGTTCTACTGCTTTTTCTTCTCATAAACCTACTTCCTATTAAGAGGCTTGCTCTAACCCTCTTTGGCAGCAAGCTATGAATGATGAACTGCTAGCTTTTGATAAAACTCATACCTGGGATGTAGTTAACCTTCCACCTGGAAAGAGAGCTGTTAGTTGCAAATGAGTTTATAAGATCAAAACCCATTCTGATGGTTCTATTGAGCGTTACAAAGCTCATCTTGTTGCTCGGGGGTTTACTTATCACAACCCAAACCCGCCCCTATAGGTTTAGTATCGTAACCGGCCAATAATCCCTGGATTAGGAAAGGCCTCTTGACAGATTAACATATAGTTAGGGGCTGCGGAAGCAAATATGCAAAATATACGTAGTCCATTAAGCTGTGAAGACATACATGAGACGCATAATTTAAAACTTTAATAAACTTACAAGTAATGTCAAAAGATACAACATTTACGTATCACTCCTAGAAGTGTAATACCAGGAATCTTGTCCAAAATACAACAAAACAACCAGAGTCTGATATAATTACAAAAACAGCCACACACTTGACTTCATTCGGAACCTCCTCGGGAGGCACAAAGGTTGGCTGACAAACACTGAAACAAAGGCCGTCAACTCTGGGCCTGGTCACGTGCCTACTCACCTACATACATAATATAAATAGTGAACTGAAACCCAGTGAATAATAACAGAGTAAAAATTTTAATGAATGATGTCCAGAACATATTTCAAATCTCATAGCAAATCAGAGTCATATTTAGATAGTGGAAACAGAATCATAATCTTATCCATATTCAAATCATGTGTGGCATATCTATTAGCATAAACATGTTTCTTTGGTCAAGCATATCAAGTTCCATAAAGGAACCTCTGGTACCGGGTAACATATCTCATACATCGACCATGGTATTGTTTCCCCCGGGCGAGAGCTTATGCCACGGTATTGTTTCCCTCGGGCGAGGGCCTGGGCCATGGTATTATTCCCCGGGCTAGGGCCTCATGACCATAAGTCACAGTATTATGTCCCTTGGACGAGGGCCTCTACTAAGGGTACCACAATCATGTTTCAAAAACAATTGAACAATCATTCATTCATACAAAACATAGCATTTCAGAAAACATTTCATTTCATATCATCAGAAAATAATTAAAGTCAAACATAACTTTACAGAGTTATTACTCACAGATAACTGGTGGCTCCAAATAGACGAGTAGAGTAGGAAAATCACTTATCTTGAGGCGCGTGACCTACATAACATGATAGATACATACGTTGAATACACACGCTCGGATTGAACATAGCTTATTCTATTTGTTCTTAGTGTGTTTCTAGCCTTTAACCCCATTATGATGTCTTAATCATGGCCTAGGAATGCCTAGGATGGAATAAGGTTGCAAAATTGCACTTGAAATGTTTTTCAAAACTTGCTGAAAATAGGGGTCTCGCTCGAGCATAACTTTATTTGCTTGAGCGAACATACCGAATGTGAGTGGTCACTCGAGCGCAGACTCCTTCGCTCGAGCGGTCTGCAATATGTGAAAAAGTTATGGTTGCGTGAAATTTTCGCTTGACGGTCGCTCGAGCGTGAGATACAGGTCCTCGCTCGACCGCAAGTCTTGTCGCTCGAGCGTGCTTCCAAACACGTAAATTTCTGAGAGCATGCAATTTACGCTCGAGCCAACCTTTTGTCGCTTGAGCGGAAGTGTAAAAATAAAGGTGGTCGCTCGAGCGTGGAAACAAAATTCTGGGTTTTCCAGATTTGCTCCCAAGTTCAAAACATGAATTCAACACTCCAAAACTCATTCTCTTGGGCCAAAATTCTGGAAAACATTTAGAAACTCACAAAACATCATGATTTAAAGATCATTTCATGAAATCAAGGCCAAAAAATGAACACATGTATGAAAGAATTCTTTGAAATCATGCCCTATTTGTGAAGAAAAGAACATGCATGCATGGTATGGCTCAAACCTCCTTAATTCTAACTCAATTCCTACATGAATTCACCTAATTCACTTGAAGTCTTGCAAAGTCTAACTCAATTACCCAATTAAGAGGTTGGTTCCTTACCTAGAGACTTGAATTCACCAATGTTGAAGTTAAAATTCTCAAATCCTCTTCAATTGTCAACAAGTCTAGCATTTCCTTAATTGAGCTCAATTTTTTTCCCTCATTCTCTCCCTCACGTTTGTATTAACAAAAGAGTGAAATGGGAGTGTATGGGTGCACAAGGAAGCCCACTAGTGCCTTAATTAGGCTTGGACAAGGTGTAATTAATTAAGGCCAAATAAGTGGACATTAAATTAATCTAATTTAATTGTTCCGAATCGAATTTCAATTAAGCCTACCATAAAATTCTAAAAATCCTAATTAACATATAAATCAAGTCAATTTCTGAATCGGTTGCCGATAAGGCATTCAATTCGCAAACCAAAACGAAACACGAACAGGTCTTTCTATGTTAAACAGATATATACACAAAATGATGCAATGCACATTTAATTAATTTGAGGATTTCTTCTTAATTACTCATTTGGCATACTTAAACATGAATTAGCGTTAATCATGGGTCGGGGTTGTTACATTTACTTAAGAATATGAGATTGATTATGAATAAATATTTTCCCTTGTTACTTGTCTTACTTCAGTTCGTAGCCTCCTTGCCATTGCTGTTGTTCGTCATTGGAGTCTTTGTCAGATGGATGTTGAGAACACTTTTCTCCAGGGTGATCTCATTGAGGAAGTTTATATGCAACCTCCTCCTGATTCTTCAGTTCCCTCAAACAAGGTTTGCAAACTCAGCCGTGCTTTATATGGTTTGAAACAAGCTCCACGTGCCTAGTTTGCCAAGTTCAGCTCTACCATTCGTGACTTTGGTTTTTCTTCCAGTGCCCTTGATTCTGCATTGTTTATCCGTAAGACGGAGCGTGGTACTATTCTACTTCTCCTCTATGTGGATGATATGATTATCACTGGAGATGACACAGTGGGTATTTCGAGTCTTAAATAGTTTCTTCATCGCTAGTTTGAGATGAAAGATTTGGGTGCACTTAGCTAATTTCTCAAGATTCCTCTGGTTATTTTCTTACTCGGGCCAAGTATACTTCTGATCTTTTGGCTCGTGCTAGCCTTTCCGATTGCAAGACTGTCCCTACTTCAGTTGATCCTCAGACTCGTCTTACACCTCTTGACGGCCCCCTATTGTCAGATGCAACTTTATATCATCAGTTAGTTGGTAGTCTTGTCTATCTTACAGTTACTCGTCCAGATATTGCTTATGCTGTTCACATTGTCAGTCAATTTATGACTGCTCCTCGCTCTCCACACTATGCTGCTCTTGTTCGCATTTTGCGCTATCTCAAAAGAACTTTGTTTCATGGTCTTCACTATTCCCCTCACTCTTCTCTACAGCTGCATGCCTTTTCTGATGCCGATTGGGCAGGGGATCCTACTGATCGTCGTTCCACTACTGGGTTCTACTTCTTCTTGGGCACCTCTCTCATTTCCTGGCGTAGCAAGAAGCAAACCCTTGTTGCTCGTTCTAGTACCGAGGCTGAGTATCGTGCTCTTGCAGACACTACTCAGGAGCTTGTGTGGCTTCGTTGGCTTCTTTCTGACATGGGTGATTCTCATTCAGTTGCCACTAATCTTTATTGTGACAATCAAAGTGCTATTCAGATTGCCCATAACAATGTCTTCCATGATCGCACCAAGCATATTGAGATCGATTGCCACTTCATATGACAACATGTTACTAGTGCCCATGTTCGTCTTCTCTTTGTTATCTCTGCTGATCAGACCGCCGACCTTTTCACCAAAGCTCATCTTCCAAGCCGCTTTTCTAATCTCCTCTCCAAGCTCAAATTGATATCTGACTTACCACCTTGAGCTTGAGGGGGGGTGTTAGCTGTATATTATTAAAAATATATCTTATCTATTTGTATTGTATCTCTCTCTATCTTTATCTCCTTCTAGTCTTATCTCTATCTTTTTTTGTACCTATCTAGGTTTCCTTTCTACCTATATATACAGGCTTCTCCTATTATACTATTCATTCAATTCAATGTAGAGTTTTTCTTTTCTCTTCTCTCTCTACTTTCATAACAATATAGAATCAATCTCATAATATCACAATGTAGACGTCCCCGAACGTCCCGGGAGGAAATCCCCCCCCCCCCCTTTTGTTCATTGGGCTCACTACAGTTCAGGACTCAATGTCACGGCCCTGTATCTAATCTCGCAGAGTGCAATGCAAGACCAATGAATCATCAAAGA
>NW_021030330.1:911743-933140 GCF_004153795.1 Camellia sinensis
TTGTTCCGGTGCCGAAGAAGGATGGTAGGATCCGGGTATGCGTGGATTTCAGGGACTTGAATGCCGCACATCGATGAGTTAGTGGACTTCACAGCGGGGCATGCTTTGCTTTCGTTCATGGATGGTTTCTCAGGCTATAATCAGATTGTAATGGCACCTGAGGACCGAGAAAGAACTACATTCACCACCACGTGGGAGACATACTACTACAGAGTGATGCCGTTTGGGTTAAAGAACGCTGGAGCTACATATCAACGGGCTGCAACCACGATATTGCATGACATGATCCACAAAGAGGTTGAGGTGTATGTGGACGACATGATTGTCAAGTCCAAGGAAAGAGAGGGCCACTACACAGCCTTGCAAAAGTTCTTTCAAAGGATCAGAGAATTCCGGTTGCGGCTGAATCCTCAAAAGTGTACGTTCGGTGTTACAGTAGGGAAAATGCTGGGGTTTCTGATTACACAGAGAGGTATCGAAGTCGACCCTTCCAAAATCAAGGCCATCCTAGAAATTCCACCACCAAGGACTGAAAAGAAGGTGCGAGGCTTTCTAGGTAAAGTGCAATTCATAAGACGGTTTATCTCAAAATTAACCTTGACTTGTAAACCACTTTTTGGCCTCCTGAAGAAAGGAAAGAAGTTCCAATGGGACGGCCGATGCCAAGCTGCTTTTGAACAGATCAAGGAATACTTACAGAACCCGCCCGTGTTGTCACCGCCAGAGTTGGGGAGACCGTTGATTTTGTATCTTTCAGTAACTGAGACTACAATGGGCTGCATGCTCGCGCAAGAATCAGAGGACAAAATGGAGAGAGCCATCCACTACCTGAGCAAGAAGATGCTGGAGTATGAAACTCGCTACACACCGTTGGAAAAGGCTTGTTTAGCCTTGGTATGGGCTACCAGGAAGCTGCGACGCTACCTGTTAGCACACTCTGTAATGCTGGTTTCGCGACTAGATCCCATCAAATATCTTTTTGAGAAACCGACACTTGCGGATAGGCTAGCTCGTTGGTTGGTGTTGCTTTCCGAATTCGATCTGAAGTATGTAACGTGCAAGTCAGTCAAGGGAAGAGCAGTAGTAGAATTCTTAGCCGATCATCCAGTGAAAGGAGGTGAAGCAGTTGAGTACTTATTCCTATTCCCAAATGAGGCCATTCTTCATATCGACGATGAATTTTGGACGATGTACTTTGATGGAGCGTCAAACCAATACGGGTATGGGATAGGAGTATTGCTAATAGCACCTGACAACTCCCGTATCCCTTTAGCATTCAAACTCCGATTCAAAGTCTCGAACAACAAAGCAGAGTACGAAGTATGCATCGCTGGTTTAGAAGCGGCCTTGGAACTAGGGGCAAGACGGTTGGACGTCATTGGGGACTCGAACCTTGTTGTATCCCAAGCTAAGGGGGATTGGAAGGTCAAAGAAGAAAAGATGATAATGTACCACCAGACCTTGGGCTTGCTGATTCCTCAGTTTGAGAAGCTAAACTCCACTCATCTACTAAGAGAGAACAACAAGTTCGCAGATTCACTAGCAACTCTATCTTCCATGATGGACATCCCGTTTGGAGTCCGGATGCGTCCAGTCATTATCGACTAGAAATTTATGCCGGCTTACGAGTCGATTGCTGTTATAGATGAGGTTCAAGATGAGAACCCCTAGTATTACGATATTTGGAATTTCTTGGAGAAGGAAGCATATCCACCAGGGATAAATGCCAAGGATAAAAGGGCAATTAGAAGAATGGTTGTTCAGTTCATCATCTGCAGAGGTAAATTGTATAAGAGAGGTCATCTGGGAATGCATAAGTTGTGCGTTGAAGCTGAAGAATCAAAACGCCTGATGGAGGCCATCCATAGAGGGGAATGCGGTGCGCATATGAACGGGGTAATGCTAGCGCGAAAGATCCTCAGACAAGGTTATTATTGGTCCACCATGGAGGAGGATTGTATCGGCTTTGTTCGGCAATGCCATAAGTGTCAGATCCATGCAAACCGCATGAACATTCCACCGTCGAAGCTGTACAATATGACTTCGCCATGGTCATTTTCAATTTGGAGAATCCATGCAATCAGGGCTGTCACTTCAAAGGGGTCGAATGGGCATGAGTTTATCCTAGTTGCGATAGATTATTTCACGAAGTGGGTTGAGGCCCAATCTTATGCGGTGTTGAAGGCGTCGCACGTTGCAAAATTTATCAGAAACAACATTATCTGTCGTTATGGGGTCCCAAACGAGGTCATTTTAGATAATAGTTCCCACTTCAAGAAGGAAGTGATTGAATTGTTGGAGAAATACAACGTGGCTTTTCACAAGTCATCCACATACCGGCTGCAAACCAATGGAGCGGTTGAGGCCACCAACAAGAATATCAAACACATACTGCAGAAGATGGTAGAAACCTACCGGGATTGGCCAGATAAGCTGCCGTTTGCTCTGTGGGGTTACCGGACGTCAATTCGAACTTCTACTGGGGCGACTCCGTATCCATTAGTTTATAGGATGGAGGCTGTTCTACCTATCGAGATTGAGGTTCTGTCTTTACGAGTGTTGGCTGAGTGTCAAATAGCTGAAGCAGATTGGCAGCAAAGCAGATTTGAAGAACTCATGCTTTTTTATGAGAGAAGACTGAAAGCACTGTACCATGTTCAAGGTTATCAGCACAGAATTGCCCGGGCTTTCAACAAGAAGGTTAAGTCCAGGAATCTAAAAGAAGGAGATTTGGTGCTCAAGGACAACCGAGCTCCCATTCATGACCCTAGGGGCAAGTTCAGACCCAATTGGACTGGTCCCTACATCATTAAGTCTATCTGGTCAGGTGGAGCTGTGGTTCTAATGGACCTAGATGGCCTAGAGTTCTCACAGCCGATCAACATGGACAAGTTGAAGAAATATTACCCCTGAGAGGCTCGTAGGCCGAAAACCCGAGAGGGCGACCTAGGCAAAAGTCAGAGTACAAAAAATTTAAAATTATAAAAACTGAGCTCGCAAGGTTAAAAACCCGCAAAAGGCGGCCTTGGCAAAAGTTAGAGCGTAAAAGGAGAGTGAAAATACTCGAGTGAACCAGAGCCTAAACTACGTAAGGCTTGATTCCCATCTTTGGGATACGTAGGCAACTTCATCCTGAAGTTCAGCCATAAACTTTTCCCCGATCAACTTTGTCTATTTGATCATCTCGGCCATCTTTGTCTATTCAGCATTCAAGAGTTCGGTTATGATCTCCGGTGCAGTGCTTTTCAGACTAGGGGCAACTTTCTGTTGCTGTACAGTGCTGTGGTACTATTCAGATTAGGGGCAACTTTCCAGTTGCTAGGATCCGAGGTTGTGCATCTCAGTGATAGATTTCAAGTGTGTCCAGTTCTGATCCATATCGAAAATGGTTTTGAAAAGTTTTAATAAAAGTCGACTTTGTTCAAAATTAATGTTTTTACGACTTAGACCATTCTTGGACCAAAGCGGAAAATTTTCAATACCCACAACCTTCAATTTCATTAATTTCAATTCAGAGTTCTCCTGCTCTTGCATACAAATTGAAGTTGCTTTTTATTACATTCATAAAGAAAACTTGAAAGTACTAATAAAGCAATAAATCCGGGGCATAGATAAGTCAGGTGTTCCTGCACCCCCTCCTAGAGCTGGTCGAAGCCTCTGATGCCAAAGTGGGCCCTTCCTGTGCCTCTTCATTGAGCCAATCCAAGCACTCATCAGACAAAATGCAACTGAAAGTGGGAGTGGGGGCCGGGAGCTCTCTAGTCCTCTATGCTGTGGCATACCGGGCAAACTGTGCGCCTCGGGCTGGGAATGTAGCAGGGTACTCTATCTCCTCTAGCGGGCAAGTCTGATCATGTTCGAACTGGCGTCAGAACCAAAACGGAAAATAGAAGACATAGTGTGTCATGCCAATCAATTGAATCCCAGGTTGACGGGTCATGTTGTAACTCATTGCTGGCAGATTGAGCCAAGGGCAGCGCCAAGCGATACGGTTCGCAAACAAACTGCACATCCAGTTGTACCACCACCCCTCATCCAGGGCATCGACCAGGCGTTGTCGAAAAAAGTAGCCGCGAGCTGAGTATGCTGGGCAAGACTTCACAATCTGTAAGTTGTCCATCAGCCACACCTGGAGAGGGATGAAAAATGAGAGAATAAAGAATAGAGAGATATACGATGAGAGAAAAGAAAGAAAAGGGCTTTGTGAGAAAAAATGAGCCTGAGGGCCGAGTGATGTGAGCTATACATATGTAAGATTGGGTGGGAAACATTACCTGCAATAGTAGTGGGCTCCCCGCAAGCCTAGCTGTCTCCCGGCGATGAAAAGCGTTTAAGCCCATCAATGTCTCAGCCAATGTCATGGCAATGCAGCTCTTGCCCTCCTTCAAACCTTAGGCAACCTCGATCAACCGGACACTGAATACACTGGAGCCCGGGGCAAGCAAGAAATAAGATAGCAAGCATAGGTAAAGCGCATGTCACCAATAGCCCTGCCAATGATGGTCGCCGCGGTCACCGGCATTAGAAAAGCGATGAATCAAGCCGAGGATGTCCAGTTCCCCGTTGCAGATCAGAGACCAAATCTCATGCATAGTGGGGCCACATATCCGTCCTAAAGCTTGGGCGTGGCCCAAGCGAAACTGGGGCAAAATCTCTTCATGGCGTTCAGACTCCATCAAAGCTTGAAAATCTTCAAACGTCGGACACATCTCTTGCCCGCCGAAGCTAAAGACATGTGTTACCGGGTTCCAAAATCTCGCCACGGCATGGAGGAAGGGAATATGCAGCAGAGTACGGCTCAACGTGAATAGTGTATTCAAGCCGAAGCCCCGGAAGTTTAACTTTTCCGAACCATCTAAAGTAGCAATCCAAGCTGCGAGATTTTCGATGAGGAATGCCTCCATTTCGATGCAAAACTGAGATAAAATGAATGAACCACGAAGCTGGGACTTTTATAGAGGATAAGGCACTATTTGGGGGACACGTGTCAAGAATCTGGTGGTTACTAAGCCAGGTGGTCGACCGACCACCTTTTCTGGTAGGTCGACCACCCCCTTGGTCTCCAATAAAAAAAACTGGTCGGCCAGCTTCCTTAGGTGGTCGGCCATGGAGGAAAGTAGGGCTTTGGTCTTGTCCTAGCCTCTAGAAGAAAGTTCCTAGCATTTCCATGCATCGAGAGTGTTGAAGGTGCGAATTTTCCTCTATTTCGGATGCGTTCCGTCACTCCGATCGCCCGAAATGCATTTTGTTTATCGAGTTGTTGTTGAGTCTTGGCTATCGAGTTGTTGTTTTGATTATCGAGTTGTTTTGTTTATCGAGTCTTGTTTATCGAGTCACCGAGTTTCGTGTATTAAGTTGCTACTCTTTGTTTAATCAACATTGTTGTGTCTTGCTTATCGAATTGTAAACTTGCTAAGGTTTTATTGTTTCTTAGTAAGTTAAGTTGTTTAGTTTGTTGTGCCGGTTCACTACCTGACTTGGCAATTTTCAGTGCACAATTCCATTCAATCTCATTTTCGTGCAAAATGATGCGATGCAATGCTAAGAACATAAAATACAACACTTTTTCAAAAAGTTGTTTCATTCCATCATGCTTCCTTTGTTACAACATTTTACAACAACGGTACAAGTTTTACAGAAAATAAAACTGCCTAATAATGTACAATGTGCTACAACTACTAGTAAAAAAGGCAAATAAAGCAGGAACAACTGCATCAGTGTTATCAAGCACAGGAATAAGAGGTCCTCTTCGTCCTCTTCTGCGGAACAACCTCTGCACCGTCATCATCATCGGAATCGGAGTCATCGCCCTCGGAATCCTCCTCGGTATCATCTCCACTACCGGAACCAGAACCAGAGTCATCCTCTCTGCCAGTGGATGTCTCTGACTGGGGATGTGCAAACTCCTCCTCCTCTATGACAGGTGCTCTGCGTCCGCCTCAGCCGCGAGTCGAACCCTCTCTCCCGGCTCTCCGAGAAGGCCTGGATGGCCCAGCCTGTGGCCCAGTATGTAGTAGAGGCATCTGAAAAGAAAGAGCGCAATTTGAATACATCAGCCAAAGTATGTATATCAGATGCAGATGCAAGAAAACTATATAGAGTGGGTGTATGCAGATACAGTACATGAATGTGGTGTGTGTCAGATGTGCTCTACACATATAGTCATCAATGCAGTGAAATGTTCGAGTTCAACATGTCATCAGAAGTATGATAAATGCAAGAAAACTAAAGAGTACCGGGACACCGACGATGGACAACTGCGTCTCTCTCCGCAGGACCATGCCCTCGAGTGAGGCTACTAAACCGAGTAACCCCTCCGTATACTCCCTGAATGGATGCAGATATAAGCTCAAGTCACCAATGAGTAAATGAATGCCTAAGTATCTGAGTGGTAAATGAAAAGCAGTGGAACATACCGATGGTGAGTCAGGATCACTGACGTATCGGTGATCGGGCATATGGGGCTTTATCAGAATCGGATAGGAAGTTCTGTATTGCCATCCTGTCAACTTGGTTGGGATATCTGGCTATCCAGCGTGATGATAAGTCGGGGGAATCAGGGGGATCAGTCCAGCCCCACCTCTCGATGTGCCGGCCCTGCTGGTCGAAGGAATATCTGTAGCCCGGGCCCGGCTCGATGATGGCATGCCAGCAAACCTCCTCGTGGGAGTACGGACACCTGTCAATGGAGGCATCAAGTATGTATGACAGTAAGTCGCGTACTCCCCCTCCTCCAAATGTAGAAGTACGTCGGTACCCAACATGGCGCTATCGACATCCTGGGGAGTGAGCCCCTCAGTAGACCGCATGTCGTCCAGAGGTGCTGCGGGGACACTCTACTCGAGGTAGCCCATAGTTTGGCGCATGAAACGGTCCTCTAGAAACCAGGCCCTACCAACAGGCCCCTCAAATAGGATCCTATACCGAGAAGCGGCCCATCCCCCAGCAAACTGAAATCAGGTATCTCCATCCAAGGGCGCCCAGGGCTGCCATGTGATCTGCGGATAACCAATGCATCAGCCGATTAGAAATCATAAATGTGCAAGATGAATCAAAGATGAAAACATGGAGAACTGAGAGTTCTAAATTACTTCAGTTGTCCGCACTGTGTCAAAAAACTGCCGCAGGTAGGGCAGACTCTCTCGAGCTCTCGGCCGGTACTGGCCCTCAAATACGAGCGAGTAAGGAATCATAAGAGGCACCGCCACCTCGAGCTCCGGGCCAGCGTCGAAAAGTACGTGAAAACCCATAGCTGTGGAAAACAGGGCAATAACCATCAGAATACAGAATGTTGAGTGCAGAATGTGAATGCAGAATGTACGGAGAATGCAAAATACTGAGAGCGAATGCAAAGTACAGAATGTAAAGTGTGCTGTGTGTGCAGTGTACAGATAACGAAAAGCAGAAATGTAAATCAAGAGGGCAGAAAGTACCTCCCAGGCTCTCCAATAGCCGCCGACTATGTTGCCTTGTCCGCGGGAGATCGCACTCATGTAGCAGTAGAGGGTAGCCAGGCCGACGCCACCCCAATCATACTGGCTAACCTGTGATAGGTCTACTAGAGCACTCAGCAGATAGAGTCCAACGGTGTTCCCCCTATCGGAGAACAGAATGGTCCCAAAAAGGAACATCAAAAATCCCCGAGTGTATTGCGCTATCTCCTTGGGAGTCTGGGGCTCAGTCCTCCGGAAATGTGTGGAAAACCAAGTGTACCGGACCTTACCCGATGATCTGTCAACCGGTGGGCAAGCTCCCAACAGATAAATCCAGACAGCCTCCCACTCGCCCATGTCCTCGTCATAAGGGATCGACCAGCCTCCCACGTCAAGGCCTGTCAGCACAGCAAAGTCGAACGGGGTCATAGTCATGTCCCCGGTAGTTGAGAAATGAAAGGAGTTAGTGGGGTCCCACCATCTCTCTACAAGAACGCCCATCAATGTCCTGCTAGCAGGATAGCGAGATATCCCCGTGCAGAAGGGTCCGAACCCTGCCTGGTCAACCCAATCACGAACGGCCTCAGGGAGCTCCGTGTACCACTCCCTCGCAACGATAGAGCCATATCCTCGTGTAATACGGGAAGATACCTGCATTCAAAATGAATACATGTATTCACTTCAACATGAAAATATGAGCTGGCTGCAAATCAAATCAATTACAATGTTGTGAGTTGTGTGTTCGACATGAAGTATATAAGCTGTGCTGTGTGTTCAACTCAACAGTTTGGGCTGCGTGTTCAGACTTTAGAAATAGTGGGCTGTGTGTTCATCTCAAAGTTCAAGCTGTGTGTTCAACATCAAGTGTTTGGGCTGCGTGTTCAGACTTCGGAAATAGTGGGCTGTGTGTTCACCTTAACAGTTTGGGCTGCGTGTTCAACTCTCAACAAGTGTGTGTTGCGTGTTCACAATCAACAATGGGCTGCGTGTTCAGAAATTCAAAGTTTGGGCTGCGTGTTCAACTCTCGTCAAGTGTGTGCTGTGTGTTCACAATCAACAATGGACTGCGCGTTCAGAAATTCAAAGTTTGGGCTGTGTGTTCAACTCTCAACAAGTGGGTGCTGTGTGTTCACAATCAACAATGGGCTGCGCGTTCAGAAATTCAACAGTTTAGGCTGTGTGTTCAACTCTCAACAAGTGTGTGCTGTGTGTTCACAATCAACAATGGGCTGCGTGTTCAGAAATTCAACGGTTTGGGCTGCGTGTTCAACTCTCAACAAGTGCGTGCTGTGTGTTCACAATCAACAATGGGCTGCGTGTTTAGAAATTCAATAGTTTGGGTTGCGTGTTCAACTCTCAACAAGTGTGTCCTGTGTGTTCACAATCAATATGTGGGCTGCTGTAGACACCCCATTTTTGACCGACCTTAAGACTCAGACGTCACCAGTTGAGCGCTCGGTGATATCGCATATTGTGCTCGTTCAGAAGTTTTAGAGTCTCGGTTGCGAGCCCTGCCTCCGGACTTCCGGACTCTTTCGTGCCTTGCCTCGATTTGTGAACCAAGCTCTATTTTCTCTTCCTGAAGGGAGGGAGAAGTCTTGTAGATCATTTCTCAGTGGCCGTAGGCTATGTTTTGTGGTCGTAGGCCATTTTTCCCGTTTAGAGCCCGGTTTCTGGTTTTTCGGAGCCGACGGCCGTGTGCCTCAGTTCGGGACCACCTAACCACCTCCGTTTGCTCCAATTTTTTGGTATACACCTTATTTCCTTCCTTTTGAGGGACACTAGGGTCCGAGAGACCAACTTCGTGGTCAAACGCCACCTCCGGTGCTTAATAGCCCATTTTCGGGGCCTCGGGCCGCGCATTTCGGTCCCCGAACCTCCGTTTTGGTTCATTTTTGGTGGAGACCTTATTTTCATGATTAGGAAGCTTGTAGGAGGGTGGGAGGCCAGCCATTGTTCTGAAAAACCAGTTTTATCTCTTCATCGCTCTCCGACACCCGTTTTCCTCACTTGAAAGCCAATGTTGACCACCCTAGAGCCACTTTCTTGAACCCTAAACCCCATATTTGTGATGTACACACCTGGGAGACCACCAATATTTGGTGGCCGACCAGTAATTGTTCCTGACCCTTTTGACCCCCTCTAAAAAATGGTCTTTTCTCTCTCCTGGTTCACTTTTTCTGGGTTTCAACCATATAGTTGTGTTGTGCACACATGGGAGACCACCAATATAAGGTGGCCGACCAGTAATTTTGCTTGACCCCTTTGACCCTTGGTCGGCCGGCCATGGGAGGTGGTCGGCCGACCACCTGAACCCCCAAAACCTGGCCGCCCATGACCCCCACACCCTGTTCCTTCCAGCTGTGACCCTTTTTTCCCCCCAGATCCTGTATCCGAGGGGGACCCTTTTTAGGGGGAAATGAATTCACATTTCCCCCCCCCCTTTTTCTCCTCCATTCTTTGCCTATATAATTAGCCCCCTCAGCTGCAGATTGGAGGGTTACCAAAATTGGTTTAAGACCCTTGCACTCAATCTCTCTCTCCCTCTATTCCAACCCTCAAAACCGCCTTGCTCCTACACCATTTCTACACCACCTCATAGCACAAAGCTTCCATCTTCCATTCCAGCAATTTGAGGCTGTTTTCCAGAGGTTGAGAGCCACCAAACTTGGTCCAAGAGTTGTTGAAGGCATAGGTTACAAGGGTAAGTCTCCATCTCCCTCTTTCTTGCCTTATTTTGCTCAATATTTTAGCCCCTTTTGCTTGCACTTTTGGGCTCCGATCCAAACTGTAAATAGTCATGTTTTGAGGTCTTTTACATGTTTGATCAAGGGTCTTTTTTGTTTGAGGCTCCTTTTTTGCTCTTTGTGTTTAAACCCTCTTTTAGGCCTTTTTTCTGCATAGTATTTTTGGCCTATTTGTGAGCTGTTTTGGACTCTGCCATAAACTATAAAATAGCTTGTCTAGAGCCCCTCTTTAACATTGTTGAAGGGCCCTTCTCTGTTTGACGCCAGCAACTATCACTTGCTTCTTTACTCTCTTTTAGGCCTTATTTTTGCATAGTATTTTTGGCCTATTTGTGAGCTGTTTTGGACTCTTCCATAAACTGTAAAATAGCTTGTTTTGAGCCCCTCTTCAACATTGTTGAAGGGCTCTCCTCTGTTTTAGGCCTCCTACTATCACTTGCTTCTCTATCTCTCTTTTAGGCCAATTTTTGCATAGTACTTTAGGCCTATTTGTGAGCTGTTTTGAATCTTTCCATAAAATGTAAAACCTCTTGTTTTGAGCCCCTCTCCAACATTGTTGAAGGGCTCTCCTCTGTTTGGGGCCAGCTGCTGTCCCTTTGTGTTTAATCCCTATTTTAGGCCTTTTCTTGCATGATAGTTTGGCCTTATTTGTGATTATTTTTGTGGCTTGATGTAAACTATAAAGTTCCTTTTTTTGAGCCCCTATTCAACTTTGTTGAAGGGCTCTTTGCCATTTGGGGCCAGCTGCTGTCCCTTTGAGTTTAATCTCTATTTTAGGGCCATTTTTGCATGATGGATTAGCCCTATTTGTGTTCATTTTTTAGGCTTGTTATAAACTGGAAATATGCATGTTTTGGGACTGCCTTGCATCTGTCTTCATGCTTCATGATAAAATAATGCATGTTTTGTATAGCTATAGGCCAATGCGTATGCCTAGTTTTGTGTTTCGGGGCCATTCCATGCATCGGGTGCCATGTTTCCATGTTTCGGGATCATTTTGCATCACATTTCAGTGCTGAAACTTGCATGTTTGCATACCATGTTCCATGCCCTGCCATGCCTTGTTAGAGTGGCATTTGTGCCTTAGGATCGGTCCTCGGTTTGGTGCATGTGTGCACGCATTTCGAGTGTCTCATTTTCATCTCATGGCTACTGATGTGAGTGTGGCTGTGGTCCACTCATGTTGGTGTAAGTCCATTGCGCATTGTGTATGCCATTTCATTTTATAACATTGTGTATGCTAGGTCGTATGTTAGCGCATTGTGTATGCCATGTTATCTCGTGCATTGTGTATGCCATCTCATAGCATTGTGCATGCTAGGTTGTATATTAGTTGCATTCATGCATGTCATGCATATTGCATTGTGCTTGGGATAGGAGTTAGCCCGAGCACAGGAAACGAGGGACGTTCGTACTTCGAGTGACGGAACGTGTTCAATTCCCAGTCACCGACACTCCGGATTATCCATGATGGAGTTTAGGTCTTGTTGCATTTACATGTGCATTCGTTTCATATTGAGTCGTGCAATTCGACTCCTCGGCCATCATGCATCGATACGTGATTGGTGGCACGAGGATCGAGGACTACACTTCCTGAAGAGTAGTCAAGCATACATATGTGAAATACTTTTGCCATGCCCCTTTGTTGCTCTCTGTTGCAGCAAATCAGAAATCAGCAGTCTTCCGGAGCTTGGCACATATTCCAAGAACAATTGCAAACAGAGGCAATCGGGGCATCGCGAGGGATTCTCCGCACAAGGCAACCCGAGCATGCATCATCCATCATCCGGAGCAGATTTGAGGCAGTCCCTGGCTTGCATGCCAATTTATTACTTTCCTAATTTATTTGTCAATTAATTAGGGTTTTGTACATATTTGGACTGTAATTATTTGGGACTGCAATTATTTATTTGGACCCTTCGAGTGGGCACAACTGTAATAAGTGTGCGTGTGTGTGATGTATGTCTTCCAACCCCACGTCTTTCTCCCTTTTATTTACCCGCTTATGATGGTTAGATTAGGGCATGTTTCAAATTAGCATACAGTATGATAGCATGTTTGCATTCATTCATCTGTTTTGCATACACCGGACTCGGCTCATCATACTAACTGCATTGTATTTTCAATTCCAAGTTGAATACATGTTAGCTGTAGCATTTCATATGTCATGTTTAAAATAGCCGAGCCTGCTATAAGTTACACTTTGCATGTGTTACATTAGGCATTTCTGTATAATTAGGATCATGCATGGATTTCTAATTAGCTTCTATTTTGGCTTGGAGTACTCGGTTAAGTTTTATGCTTTAGCATCCTTACATGCATGTGAGTGACTGCCATGAATAGCATGCTTACCATGAGGCTATATGCTTATGTGATATATCTGCCTGAATGCCTGTGGGTGAAGGCTGGGTTATTTGAATTGGAACAATTCGTTGACTGTGAGTTTTAAGCCCACTAGATAGTGGCAAAATCATGTTTTTCTAAGCCCACCCGAGGTGGCAAATCCACGTCTTAGCCTACTGCGGGTAGCACCATCAAACCATTTTTCAAACAAACATGAAATGTTTTGTTCCAATTCAGGCAATCCAGTCTATACTTGTATGCTGTGCGCATCACATAGTAAATCTAGGCTAATAACCGGAATAAGAAATGCATAAAGTTTCAAAATTAGATATCATGGTTAGTAGAGGCCGATCTTTGATCGAGCGAGCGGGTGCTCACGAAGTGACCTTCCCCAATCGTACCCAAGTTCCCGAGCCGAGGCAACTTTGGTGATGACGGACACGTGGCCTTAGGCAAACGAGTCAGGGTTTCCTAAATTTCCCAAAATAAACATTTAGATGGCGACTCTGTATCTGGCAAAGCAGTCCATGTTTGACACTTCTTTTCTAAGAATCTATTTTCTCAAAATGATTTGCCGGATTTGGACTCTTTGGTTCAGATTTAGAACCGTGACAATTTGAGTCCGAACTATAGTGAGTCCAAATGAACAGAACGGGGGGGACTCGCACCCTCCCGGGGCGTTCGGGGACGTCTACAGTTTCTGGCGACTCTGCTAGGGACTTAGAGAACTTGACTCGAACTCATGATATCTTGTTTTTGACTACACTTGTGTGTTTCTTTGCATTGCATGTGCATTGGTGCGCCTAGGACACCTTGTTTGCCATCTGCTATTCCTGAACGGTTTGCTGGAGGCTTGTCTTGTCAAGACATGACCATAAGGCTGACCGGTTATGGGCTCTGCTAGTATGGGAACACAAATCCCGGTTTTACCGGGGCACCCTTTTCGACCATTCGACCTAGTGCATTCGGATCCATAGTGACCATTCCAAACTAGGTGTAACAAGCCCGCGGGGGACCTTGCTACAGCTCGACTCGATTTGTAGTCACAGTTCTAAATCTGAACCAAAGAGTCCAAATCCGGCAAATCGTTTGAGAAAACAGATTTTTGAAAGAAGTGCCAAACATGGACTGCTTTGCCAGATACAGAGTCGCCAACCTAAATATTTTATTTTGGGAAATTTAGGAAACCCTGACTCGTTGCCAAAGGCCACGTGTCCGTCATCACCAAAGTTGCCTCGGCTCGGGAACTTAGGTACGATTGGGGAAGGTCACTTCGTGAGCACCCCCGCTCGCCCGGTCATAGACCGGCCTCTACTAACCATGATATCTATTTTTAAAACTTGTATGTTCTTATTCCGGTTATTAGCCTAGGTTGCTATGTGATGCGCACAGCATACAAGTATAGACTGAGTCGCCTGAATTGGAACAAAACATTTCATGTTTGTTTGTTTGAAAGATGGTTTGCTACTCGTAGGTGGCTTAAAATGCAGATTTTGCCACCCTCGGGTGGGCTTATAAAGATGGTGTTGCCACTACCTAGCGGGGCTTTAAACAAACATTTGATGATTCATCCCAATCCAGATAACTCAACTTTCACCCACAAGCATTCATGCAGTTATATCACATAAGCAATTAGCCTCATGGTAAGCATGCTATTCATGGCAGTCACTCACACGCATGCAATATGCTAAGCATAAAACTTACCGAGTACTCCAAGCCAAAATAGAAACTTCATTAGAAATCATGCATGATCCTAAGTATACAGAAATGCCTAATGCAACACATGCAAAATGCAACTATAGCAGGCTCGGCTATTCTAAGATGGCATATGAAATGCTACAACTATCATGTATTCAATTGGAATTGAAATACAATGTTAGTTAGTATGATGCGCCGAGCCCGTGCATGCAATACAGATGAATGATGCAACTTGCTGTCATACTGTATGCTAATTGAATATGCCCTAATCTAACCATCATAAGCAGGTAAATAAAAGGGAAGAAAGACGTGGGGTTGGAAACATACATCACACTCACGCACACTTATTACAGTCGTGCCCTCGCGCAGAGGGTCCGAATAAATATACAGTCCCGAATAAAAGAATAGTACAGTCCGAATATTACAGTCCGAATAATGTACAAACTCCTAATTAATTAACAAATCAACTAAGAAAATAAATAAAACTGGCATGCAAGCCAGGGACTGCCTTGCTTCTGATGGATGATGCATGTCCGGGTTGTCTTGCGCGGAAATCCACCGGGATGCCCCAATTAGCCTCTGTTTAGCAGTTATTCTTGAAACGCGTGCCAAACTCTGAAGTTTGCTGATTCTTCATTTGCTGCAACAGAGAGCAGGGAAGGGGCATAGCAATGTATTTTCACAGATATATGTATGCCTCGATCCTCGTGCCACCAATCACGCATATCGAGGCATGATGGCCGAGGGGTCGAAATGTGCCAATTTAATATTGGATGAATGCACGTGTAAAACAACAAGAACCTAACTCCATCATGGGTAATCCGGAGTGTCGGTGACTTGGAATGAGACACGTTCCGTCACTCGGAGTATGAAACGCACCTCGTTTCCCGTGCCTGGGCTAACTCCTATCCCGACAACGATGCAAGTATACATGGTATGCATGAATGCAACTAGGATACAGCCTAGTATGCACAATGCTATGAAAATGAGATGTACTCGAAATGCGTGCACACGGGTACGCAAACCGAGAAAAATGACAGAATGCGATCTCTAAGATACAACCTAGTATGCACTATGCTGTAAAAAAGAGATGCCTCGAATGCGTGCACACGGGGCACGCAAACCGAGGCGATGGTATATGCATGCAAATGCAGGGAAAATGATATGCAAATCATGTTAATGGATTTTCAGCAAGTGAAATGTGGGGGAAACAGCCCCGAATTGAGGCGAAAAACACACCCGCATGATGGAAATCTCTCCCGAAATTGCAAATTTAGGCGGCATAAGAATGAACTACCAGCTATACAACATACATGCATAAGTTGGTAACACGAGATGAAAAGACCAGAAGCAAGGCAGCCTTCAAACTAACATATTTTACAGTACAATCATGGCCAAACAGCCAAGCAAGGATAGGGCAACACATGGCCATGCAAAAAATGCCCTAAACATGAGGTTATGAAGCAGACTCACCAAGCTGCTAACTCCAATAGGTTTAGGCCCTTCAAACAACATTGATAGGGGCCAAAAATAAGCCACTTACAGAACCTGTAAAAAACCTAAAAACAAACATAGATATGGCTAACTTATGCACGAAAAAAGGGCCAAAAGGTGGCAAAGAGGCAAGTGTATATTGCAAAGCCCGAAAACTGAAAATTCCCTCCTACACATTGAAGAGAGTGGACCAAAATATGCACATTCTACAGAACTGTTAAAACCCAAAACAGTATAACAAACATCTGAGAAATGCAATGCAAAATGAGGCTCCAAAAAGTGGCCTATACACAAGTTATTACAAATATCTCAAATAACCAAAGACCCTATGAAACATGAAGAATGGGCCAACAAAGACTATTTTTTATTATGAAAAAGGCCCAAAAACCGAAGCATAATGAGGTGCTACCAAAACATGAAGAAATGGGGACCAAGAGGGAAAAAGGAAGTATAGCATGGAGGTCCCCAAACAGTGGTTGAGCCCTTCTCAATGTTGAAGGGGGCTTCAAAATTAAAGCCATTTTTAGTTTCTGTAAAACGCCCAAAAATGGAAGCGTAATGGGCCTGCCAAAGCAATTGCAGGAAAATGGCATCACAGGGAGATATTGAAGCAAGTGCAAGTGGGGGCTCAAACGGGTTTGAGCCCTTAATGAAAACAAGAACAAATGAGCTCAAAATAGGCCACTTTAAGTTAGGGCCGGAGCTTCAAAACAACAAGCATGTATGGCTTATATGGTGCAAGAAACATGGACCAAAAAGGGGGAAATGGCAACTCACCCTTGTAACCAATCTTGGTTGCTTCTTGGACAATTGCAGCACGCTTTAGCCTCTGAGAAGCCTCCTTGTTTCTGGAAATGGAGTGGTGGTGGCTGGTGCTTGGTGGTGGTGAAGAAAATGAGGTAGACTTTGGAGGTTTTTCAAGTAAAATGAGAGAATAGAGAGGATTTTTTTATATGCAGCTTGAAGACCAATTTTTCCAACCCCCTAAAACCAATGCTTGCAGCTGGTTATAAGGACAGAAAGGGGGGGGCATGGAAGGAAAGGGTGGGGGAAAAGGACCAAGGCTTTCCCCACAAAATATCCCCCGGATTGAGATCTTTCTGGGGGGAAAACCATACAGCTGTAAAGTACCAAGCATAAGGAACATGGCGGCCACTTTTGGGCTTGCAGGTGGCCGCCGGGCACCTCCCCTAGCGGCTGGCTTAGGGAGGTCAAAAGGGTCAACGTGATTTTAGTGGCCGGCCACCACAAAAAGGTGGCCTCCAGGTCTCCTCTTCACACCCTTGTGGTCGAATTTGGAAACTCTAAAACAGGAGAGAGAAACAAGCCATTTTAAGGAGGGCCAGTTCAAGGTTCAAATGGAATTAATGGCGGGCCATAAACTTTTAGGGTCCTCCATGTGTGTACATTACAAATATGTGGTTTGGGGCTTGAATAAGAAATGGCTCCAGGGTGTTCACTTTGGCTCGGAAAGTGAGAAAATGGGTGTCAGAGGGCGAAAATGGAATATAAACTGGTTGCCCAGATATTGCTGGCTCCCACCCTCCAGTGACCTTTCTAGTGATTGAAACAGAGGGCACCTGGCCAAAATGAACGAAAACCGATGCAAAACGAATGCTCGGGGGCCAAAACACGCAGTTCGGGTCCCGAAAATTGCACTGTTAAGCACGAAAGTGGCGTTTGGCCACGAAAGTGGGGTTCTCAGACCCCAGTGTCCCTCAAAAGGGAGAAAAAGGAAGCTGCCAAAAATCGACAAACGGAGATTGGTTAATGGCGTTCCCGAACCGAGGCACACGGCCACGGTCCCGAAAAACCTGGAAACCGGACTTCCGAATGGCAAAAATGGCCTATGACCATAAACGTAGCCTACGGGCCACTAAGAGATGGTCCACGGGACCTCTCCCTCCCCTAGGAAAGAAACAGAGAAAATCGAGGCCTGGTTCGCAAACCGAGGCAAAGCACAAAAAGAGGGTTTCGGAAGTTCGGAGGCAGTCATGCCGCGACTCTGAAACTACTGAACGAGCACATTATGCAACATCACCAAGCGGCTCATCTGGTTGACGTCTGAGTCTTAAGGTTGGTCAAAATGGGTGTCTAACTAGGACAGGTTGCTTACCCGTTTATAGGTTGTTTGAAGCCGCTGTGTGCTTAGTGAAACCCTAGCTCCTGACAAAATAGGATAGGGAAAACCCTACCCCAACATAGGGGTGTTTTGGCTCTCAATTATCTGTTATGTGCTGTCAGAGTGTGTCTCTACAGGAATTGCATGTATCGGTTTATGAGTTTGGGCATCAGGCCTGTGGGCATCAGTCAGTGTTTGAGAATCAGTTATCTACGAGTATCAGATTCGGTCTTTGAGGACGGCGATTCAGGGATAATGATCAGTGATTGAGGACAGTGTGTGTTCAGCTTACCGACTGTGTGTTGTTATGCCTGGCTGTGTGTTGTGCATTTACTTTAAGCTGTTATGTTGTCCGTTTGTCTGTTTATTTATTTCCTTATTACTTTATTTATCTTTTACTAGGAGCAGTTTTAGCACAATTGCATCCGACCAAGTAGATATTCCCTAAGCACCCTGGACAAGAGGTCGTCGGCTCAATCGATCCGAGGATCTGGTTGACGGACAGCCAGTGTTTTATTCTCTACCCCCAGTTGTCAGAAGAAGGCCAAGAAAACGCAGTGTGTCTGAGTAGAGGTTACTAGAACAGTGGTCTACCCTAGCAGTGAACAGTCGGGCTGAAGTTTTAGTTTCTGCCATAGAAATACACATACCAGTCAGTCAGCAGGATCAGCAAAGTGTAGCCGGAATGGAGGAAATGATGCGTCAGCTCCAAGAGAGCATGCAGCAAATGCAGGAGGACGCTGTCCGCCAAGCGGAATTCTCTAAACAACAGGCCACAATCATGGCCCAGCAGGCAGAGCTAATTACCCGGCTCCAGTAGCAAGCCGGAGCGTCAGCCTCACATCCAGTTCCTTCCCCACCAGGGATCCTGTTACCAGAGCAGACACCAACTGTCCAGAATGTCCTGCCAAATGCCCGGAACACCTTGCCAAATATCCAGAACGTCCAGGAGGACACAGGCCTTCCAACGGGGCCGGCTCCGCCCCCACTTCTGCCTCAACTGTCCAAGGCGCCTACGCCTATCAACCAACCAGACTCTCCCTTCGAGTTCAAAATAGACCCAACAGCGCTGAAATTGAGCAAGCTCGAGAAGCTTTTTAAAAAATCACAAGGGGTAAAGGCTATTCCGGATATCAAAGACGGATATACCGATGTGGCCGTGACACTACCGGATAGATTTAAAATGCCGCAGATCGATCGCTTTGATGGGTCTAGGGATTCCATGGTCCACCTCCGGCTATTCTCAGATATACTGCGGCCAATGGGCCTAACTAGACCCCAGAAGCTTTCACTATTTGGCCGGACCCTGTCAGGTGTAGCCGCCATCTGGTATGCAAAGTTGGAGGACGATGTCAAGCGAAGTTGGGATGAAATGGCTGAAGCCTTTATTGCACAATACTCTTACAACACCCAAACTGAGATTACAACTCGTGATCTCGAAACAACAAGGCAGGAGCCCAATGAGAGTTTCTCGGATTTCGTAACCCGGTGGAAGGCGAAGGCCTCGATGATGACTTTAAGGCCCACCGATAAAGACTAAATCAGGATGATTGTGCGTAATCTCCAGCCAAAATTGATGCAAAAGATGATTGTTCTCCCCTTTCCCACTTTTTCAGATCTGCATGAGATGGGGGTACAGATTGAAAATGCGATGAAACAGGGTCTGATCGACCAAGATAGGGAGCAACCAAGGAGGACTTTCAACCGTAACAACAATGTAGGCCCGAGTGGCGCTGCAACTGCAAGAGCTTCAGAGGTGAGCATGGTCACCACCATTCCCCCTCCCCTTCCAAGACCCATGGCAGCCGCCCTTCTCCGGTGCATCCGGAAGTAACACCCAGGCTACCAAATACCAACCCAGAGGCCAAAGAACCTTCACACCCTTATACATGCCCCTGTCCAAAGCTCTAGGGGTATTAATCAGGAAAAAGCATTTGAAACCCCTGGAGCCGAGGCCACTACCGAATCCACTCCCTCCCTCTCATGACCCAGCAAAATACTGCGCGTATCACCAACAACACGGTCACGACACCGACCGTTGTTTTAGATTACGTCACAAGATCCAGGATCTTATTGACAAGCAGGTGATTGCGCCTCCCGATAAACCCAATGTCACAAACAATCCTCTCCCACCGCATAACCAAGCTCCCCCTCCCAATAGAATCAATTTCATCCAAACTGGGGTCGCATCTTACGATCCTAGTATCTATATCACCCCATCCCACCTGCCCAAGCTAGAGGTGTTCCTTCCTGACTGCACCGACTCTTTGTGCATGTTGGACATCTCCACAACCCAACCAGAGCCGATGGTGGTGACCATCGAAGATGGGGCAGGGTAGACTTCAGAAAAGAATGGAATTGTTGAGTCTGGAATTGAACAGTTTGAGAGTTTTGCTGGGGAAGCCTACGATCCAAGTGAGTACATCTTGTCAACAGGCCAGATTGGGCTGGGTATAGAATTGCCAGAGAAGGAAGAGCTGTGTGTGATCTAGGGGGATGGATTTGAGCAAGGGGCAAATGATCTGACGGCTGTGGAGGAGGACTTTGCCAACCTACATTTTTTCGATGACCAAGAATCAAGGGGCGCGGCTGTCAACTGGTTTGATTATGAGGAATCGGCAGAGGCCACTGGATGGCTGGATGATCAACCAGATGTGGTGGAAGAGGTCCAACCAAAACAAGACCCAGCAGGGGCGAGAGTATCAATTGTGGCCGGAAGGGCCGAAAGTCAGATTACATTGCCGGAGAGCACCGGTACGAAGAATTTTGCTCAGGACTTGAGCATTGTGGATGCACGGAAAGTTGAACAACAAACCACACTAACATAGGCAGAACAAGAAAAGTTTTGGGATTCCGAGAGAATCAGGAAGGCAAAAGCCCATGAAGGGGCCGAGGGTGCTGTGGGCACAAGAACAGAAGATGTTGTAGGCATGTGGACTGAAAGTACTGAGAGTACAAACATACCGGGACCGGACAGGTGTCTGTCGGCCGCCGACGGAATGTGGTGGGAAGACGATGATTTATGTCTTGCCCACACAGATGAGGATTGGGGAGGTAACCAGCCAGATGACACCTGGTATGTCGGAGAGGTCGACCATATGACAAGAAGCGGACGGTATTTCAAGCCCCCGCACCTGGACCAGCCAGAGGCATCTGGGAAGGATAAAGAAGCTGAGAAACAGAAGGAGAAGCAGCTTGAAGAGGAGGCTGTACTGAAGCAGTTAAAGAAAATACAAGCAGACATCTCTATCTGGGGACTGCTTATGGCATCACGAGTACACAGGCAGGCTGTCCTTTCAGCCATGGACAAGGCCAAGCTTTCCATAGACACCATACCAGAGCAGCTAGTTGGATTGGTTTTTCCGGGAGGAGGTTCCCCGACGTTGACCTTTTCAGATAAAGAACTGCCGCCTGAGGGCACAAATCATAACAAACCCCTTTACATCTCCGTGGAATGTAGAGGCAAGTGGGTGCCAGTGGTTCTTATCGACACGGGATCCGCCATTAATGTATGCCCGTCAAGGACGGCATATGCGATCGGGTTGAAGCCCGCGGACTTC
>NW_021030330.1:936490-1059266 GCF_004153795.1 Camellia sinensis
CTCTATCTTCCATGATAGACATCCCGTTTGGAGTCCGGATGCGTCCGGTTGTCATTGACCAGAAATTTGCGCCAGCCTATGAGTCGATTGCTGCTATAGATGAGGTTCAGGACGAAAACCCCTGGTATTACGACATTTGGAACTTCTTGGAGAAGGAAGCATATTCGCCAGGGGTAAATGCCAAGAATAAGAGGGCAATCAGGAGAATGGTCGTTCAGTTCATCATCTGTAGGGGTAAGCTGTATAAGAGAGGTCATCTGGGAATGCATAAGCTGTGTGTTGAAGCCGAGGAATCGAAGCGCCTGATGGAAGCCATCCATGGAGGAGAATGCGGTGCGCATATGAATGGAGTAATGCTAGCACGGAAGATCCTCAGACAGGGTTACTACTGATCCACCATGGAGGAAGATTGTATCGGTTTTGTCCGGCGATGCCACAAATGTCAGATTCACGCAAATCGCATGAATATTCCACTGTCGAAGCTGTACAACATGACTTCACCATGGCCATTTTCAGTTTGGGGAATTGATGTGATCGGGGCTGTCACTCCGAAGGGGGTGAATGGGCATGAGTTCATCCTGGTCGCGATTGATTATTTCACAAAGTGGGTTGAGGCCCAATCGTATGCCGTGTGGAAGGCGTCGCACGTTGCAAAATTTATCAGAAACAACATCATCTGTCGCTATGGGGTCCCAAACGAGGTCATTTCAGATAATGGTTCCCACTTCAAGAAGGAAGTGATTGACTTGTTAGAGAAATATAACGTGGCTTTTCATAAGTCATCCACATACCGGCCGCAAATCAACGAAGCGGTCGAGGCCGCCAACAAGAATATCAAACACATACTACAGAAGATGGTGGAAACCTACCGGGATTGGCCAGATAAGCTGCCATTTGCTCTGTGGGGCTACAGGACTTCAATTAGAACTTCTACCGGAGCAACTCCGTATTCATTAGTTTATGGGATGGAGGTCGTTCTACCTATCGAGATTGAAGTTCCGTCATTATGAGTATTGGCTGAGTGTCAAATAGCCGAAGCAGATTGGCAGCAGAGCAGGTTTGAGGAACTCATGCTCTTTGATGAGAGAAGACTGAAAGCACTGTACCATGTTCAAGGTTATCAGCGCAGAATTGCCCGGGCTTTCAACAAGAAAGTTAAGTCCAGGAATCTAAAAGAAGGAGATTTGGTGCTCAAGGACAACCGAGCTCCCATCCACGACCCAAGGGGCAAGTTCAGACCTAATTGGACTGGTCCTTACATCATCAAAGCTATCTGGCCAGGTGGAGCTGTGGTTCTGATGGACCTAGATGGCCTGGAATTTTCCCAACCGATCAACATGGACAAGTTGAAGAAATATTACCCCTGAGAGGCTCGCTAGGCCGAAAACCCGAAAGGGCGACCTAGGCAAAAGTTAGAGCATTGAAAAATTGGAAAACATAAAAACTGAGCTCGCAAGGTTGAAAACCCGCAAAAGGCGGCCTTGGCAAAAGTTAGAGCGTAAAAGGAGAGTGAAAATACTCGAGTGAACCTCAGCCTGAACTACGTAAGGCTTGATTCCCATCTTCGGGATACGTAGGCAACTTCATCCTGAAGTTCAGCCATAAACTTTTCCCTGATCAACTTTGTCCATTTGATCATCTCAGTCATCTTTGTCTATCAGCATCCGTTCGAATCTCCGGTGCAGTGCTATTCAGACTAGGGGCAACTTTCCGTTGCCATGCAGTGCCGCGGTGCTCTTCAGACTAGGGGCAAGTTTCCAGTTGCAGGGATCTGGGGTTGTGCATCTCAGTGACAGATCTCAGGCGTGTCCAGTTCTGATCCATATCGAAAATGGTTTTGAAAAGTTTTAATAAAAAGTTGACTTTGTTCAAATTAATCTTTCTACAACTAGGACCATTTTTGGACCAAAGCGGAAAATTTTCAGTACTCACAACCTTCAATTTCATTGATTTCAATACAGAGTTCTCCTGCTCTTGCATACAATCGAAGTTGCTTTTTATTACATTCATAAAGAAAACTTAAAAGTACTAATAAAGCAATAAGCCCAGGGCATAGTCAAGTCAAGTGTCCCTGCGCCCCCTCCCAGAGCTGGTCGAAGCCTCTGATACCAAGCTGGGCCCGATCTGTGCCTCTTCATTGAGCCAATCCAAGCACTCGTCAGACAAAGTATAACTAAAAGTGGGAGCAGGGGCCAGGAGTTCTCTCGTCCTCCATGCTGTGGCATATCGGGTAAGCTGTGCACCTCGAACTGGGAAAGCAGCCGAATACTCTATCCCCTCTGGCAGACAAGTCTGATCATGACCAAACTGGCGTTGGAACCGGAACGGAAAGTAGAATACACAGTGAGTCAGGCCAACCCACTGGATCCCGGTTTGCCGGAACATACTATAGTTCATTGCCGGGAGATTGAGCCAAGGGCAGTGCCAGGCGATGCGATCTGCAGACAAATTGCACATCCAATCGAACCACCATCCCTCATCAAAGGCATCGACTAGGCGTTGTCGAAAGAAGTAGCCGCGAGCTGAGTAGGCTAGGCAAGAGTCCACAACTTGCAATTTATCCATCAACCATACCTGGGGAGGGATGAAAAATGAGAGAATAAAGAATAGAGAGATGTGCGATGAGAGAAAAGTAAGACAAGGGTTTTGTGAGAAAAACTGAGCCTGAGGGCCGAGTGATGTGAGCATTACAAATGTGAGATTGGGTGGGAAACATTACCTGCAACAGTAGTGGACTCCCCGCAAATCTGGTCGTCTCCCGGCGATGGAAAGCATCCAAGCCCATCAGCGTCTCAGCCAGTGCCATCACAATACAACTCGTTCCATCCTTCAAACCTTGAGCAACTTCAATCAGGCGAATGCTAGATCAACCAAAGCCCGACACAAGCAGAAAGTGAGATAGCATACACAAGCAAAGGGCATGTTGTCGGAAACCTTGCCAATGATGGTCGCTACGGTCACCGGCGTCAGAAAAGCGATAAATCAATCCGAGGATGTCCAGTTCCCCATTACAGGTCAGAGACCGAGCGTCATGCGTGGTGAGTCCACACATCCGCCCTAAAGCTTAGGCGTGGCCAAATCGAAACTGAGGCAAGATCTCTTCACAACTTTCGGATTCCATCAAAGCCTGAAAGTTTTCAAAAGTTGGACATACCTCTTGCCCACCGAAGCTAAAGACATGTGTTACCGGGTTCCAAAACCTTGCCGCAGCATGAAGGAAGGGAAGGTGTAGTGGAGTACGGCTCAGCGTGAATAGTGCATTCAAGCCAAAACCCCGGAAATTCAACTTTTCCGAGCCGTCTAGAGAAGCAATCCAAGTTGTGAGACTTTCGACAAGAAACGCTTCCATTTTGGTGCAAAACTGAGATGAAATGAATGAGCCACGGAGCTGGGGCTTTTAAAGGGAATAAAGCACTATTCGGAGGGACACGTGTCGAAAAACTGGTGGTGCCTGAGCAAAATGGCCGGCCGGCCACCTTTTCTAGCAGGCCGGCCACCTCTCCCTCCCTCAAATGCAAAAAGTTGGTCGGCCAGCTCCCAAAAGTGGCCGGCCATGCTGCAATCTGCGTATTTGGTCCTGTTTTACTCTCCAGAGGAAAGCTCCTAGCATTTCCATGCATCGGGAGTGTCAAAAGCCTCTATTTCTCTCTGTTTCGGATGCGTTTCGTCGCCCGAATCGTCCGAAATACACTTTGTTATAGAGATGTTGTTAAATTTTGCTTATCGAGTTGTTGTTTTGCTTATCGAGTTGTTGTTTTGTTGGTCGAGCTGTTTCATTTACCGAGTCTTGTTTAATCGAGTCGCCGAGTTTTTTTTTTGTGCATTTGAGTTGTTACTCTTTGTTTATCAATTTGTTGTGTTTTGCTTATCGAGTTGTAAACTTGCTGAGGTTTTTGTTGTTGTTCCTCAGTAAGATTAGGTTGTTTAGTTTGTCATGTCAGTTCGCTACCTGACTTGGCACATACACAATGCACATTTGATGTCCATTCTCTTTACTTACAAAATGATGCGTTGCGATGCAGAGAACATAAAATACAAAAGCTGTTTCATTCCATTCATGATTCCTTTGTTACAACATTTTACAGCAAAGGTACAAGTTTTACAGAAAAATGAAACTGCCTAATAATGTACAATGTGCTACAACTACTAGTAAAAAAGATAAATAAAACAGGAAACAGCTGCACCAATGCTCTCAAGAGCAGGAATAAGAGGCCCTCTTCGTCCTCTTCTGCGGAACAGGCTCTGCACCACCGGCACCATCTGAGTCGGAGCTATCGTCCTCAGGATCCCCCTCAGCCTCCTCTCCACTGCCGGAACCAGGGTCGGAACCCTCATCTCTGTCAGCAGAGGTCTCTGACTGACGATCTGTAGCCTCCTTCTCCTCCTCGTCCTCGTCAGGCTCCTCCTCTATGATATGTGCCCTGCGTCTACGGGACGACTCCCCTCTCCCGGCCCTGTGAGAAGGTCGAGATGGCCCAGCTCCCCGAGAAGGTCGAGATGGCCCGGCCTATGGCGGGTATACTGGAGGCATCTGAAAACAAAAAGTACAATTTGAATACATCAGCTCAAAATGTGTATATCAGATACAGATGCAAGCAAACTACATGAAATGAGGATCCATGCAGATACAGTATGTGAATGGGGTGTGTGTCAGATGTGTTCTACACAGGCAACCTACCAATGCAGTGAAATGATTAAAGTGCAGCATATCATCGGAAGTATGATAAATACGAGAAAACTAAAGAGTACCTGGACACCCATGATAGACAGTTGTGCCTCTCTTCGCAAGACCATGCCCTCGAGTGAGGCCACCAATCCGATCACCTCCTCCATGTACTCTCTGGTTGGCTGCAGATACAAGCTCAAATCATCAATGAATAAAGGAATGTCTAAGTATTTGAATGATAAATGGGAAGCAGTGGGGCATACCGGCGGTGAGTCGGGATCAATGACATATCGATGATCAGGCATGGGAGGCTCTATCGGAATCGGGTAGGAGGTCCCATATCGCCATCCTGTCAACTCGGTCGGCATGTCTGGCCATCCGGCATGATGATAAGTCGGAGGAATCGGGGGGACCAGTCCAGCCCCACCTCTCGATCCACCGGCCCTACTAGTAGAAGGGGCACCCACAGCCCGGGCTCGACTCAAAGACGGCGTATCGGTGGACCTTCTCGAGGGAGCACGGACACCTGTCAACGGAGGCATCAAGTAGGTGTGACGGTAAGTCGCGTACTCCCCGTCCTCTAGATGCAGCAGTGCATCGGTGCCCAGTCTAGCGTCAATGACACCCTGGGGAGTAAGCCTATCAGCCAGCCGCATATCGCCCGGAGGTGCTGAAGGAACACTCGGCTCAGGAAAGCCCATAGTCTGACGAAGGAAGCGTTTCTCCAGGAACCAGGCCCTACCGACTGGCCCCTCGAATAAGATCCTATACCGGGAAGAGCCCCATCCTCCAGCAAACTGAAATCGAAGGTCCCCACCCAAAGGCAACCAGGGCTGCCAGGTAATCTGCGGGTAACCAAGGCATAGGCTGATCAGAAACCATAGATGTACGGAATAAACCAAAGATGAAAACATTGGGAATTGGGAGTCTTGGATTACCTTTAACGACCGAACCGTGTCAAAGTACTGCCGAAGGAAGAGAAGAGTCTCCCGAGGTCGTGGCCGGCACTGACCCTCGAAAACGAGTGAGTAGGGGGTCACAAGGGGCACCTCCACCTCCAGCTCTGGTGCTAGCGTCGGAAAGTACGCGAAGACCCATAACTGTGGAAAACAGGAAAAAAGCCATCAAAATACAGAATGCTGAGTGCAGAATCTGAATACAGAATGCTGGGGGCAGAATATAAGTACAGAATGTAAGGTGCACCGTGTGTGCAATATGCAGATGATGGAAAGCAGAAATGAAAATCAAGAGGGCAAAAGGTACCTCCCATGCTCTCCAGTAGCCGCCAACTGTGTTCCCCCGTCCGCGGGAGGTCGCGCTCATATAGCAATAAAGGGTAGCCAAGCTGGCGCCACCCCAATCATACTAACTAACCTATGTGAGGTCTGCCAGGGCACCCAGCAGATATAGCCCAACGGTGTTCCCCTTGTCGGAGAACAAAGTGGTCCCGAAGAGGAACATCAGAAACCCGCGGGCATACTGTGTATTCTCCTCCAGAGTCCCAGGCTCAGTATGCCTAAAATGGGAAGAAAACCAAGTATACCGAACTCGGCCTGAGGATCGGTCGACCGGTGGACGAGCTCCCAGTAAGAAGATCCAAGCAGCCTCCCACTGGCCCATATCCTCATCATATGGGATCGCCCAACCTCCCACGTCAAGGCCAGTCAATACGGCAAAATCAAACGGGGTCATGGTCATATCCCCGGCGGATGAGAAATGAAAAGAGTTGGTGGTGTCCCACCACCTCTCCACCAGGGTGCCCATCAACATCCTGCTCGCTGGATGACGAGATATCCCGGCACAAAAGGGGCCGAATCCTGCTAGGTCGACCCAATCGCGGACGGCCTCTAGGAGCTCCGCATACCACTCTCTCGCAATAATGGAGCCGTATCCCCGTGTAACACGGGAGGACACCTGCATTCACAGTGAATACATATATTCAGTTTCAGAATGAAATAAACAAACTGCGTGCAAATGAGATATACAAGCTGCGTGCAAATGAAATGTATAAGCTATATGCAAAATCAAATCAGAAATTCAGAGTTTGGGCTGTGTGTTCTACTCTCAACAAGTGTGTGCCGTGTGTTCACCTCAACTTAGGCTGCGTGTTCAGAAATTCAGAATTTGGGCTATGTGTTCAGATTTCAAAACCAGTGTGTGCTGTGTGTTCACCTCAACTTGGGCTGCGTGTTCAGAAATTCAGAGTTTGGGCTGTGTGTTCTACTCTCATCAGTGTGTGCTGTGTGTTCACCTCAACTTAGGCTGCGTGTTCAGAAATTCAGAGTTTGGGCTGTGTGTTCTACTCTCAACAAGTGTGTGCCGTGTGTTCACCTCAACTTAGGCTGCGTGTTCAGAAATTCAGAGTTTGGGCTGTGTGTTCTACTCTCAACCAATCAGTGTGTGCTGCGTGTCCACCTCAACTTGGGCTGCGTGTTCAGAAATTTAGAGTTTGGGCTGTGTGTTCTACTCTTAACAAGTGTGTGCTGTGTGTTCACCTCAACTTGGGCTGCGCGTTCAGAAATTCGGAGTTTGGGCTGTGTGTTCTACTCTCAACGAGTGTGTGCTTTGTGTTCAACTTCAACTTGGACTGCGTGTTAAGAAATTCAGAGTTTGGGCTGTGTGTTCTACTCTCGACAAGTGTGTGCTGTGTGTTCACCATCAGGTTATGGGCTACGCGATCAGAAATTCAAGCATTCAAAGCACAAACAGAATACTCTATCATGGCTAAGTGTAAGAACAAGCTATGTGCTAAAAGGAGCAGATATGCATAGCAAGAGGCATGAAACATACAAAAATGCGGAATACGTTGCAGAAATGTAAAAAAATGGAAATAAATACCTCTCGTGCCTCGTGAGAGAGGTGAGACTCTGGCTCTCGCAAGAGCAGATCCCCAGGCGCCCGATCGTCAAAATCAGTAAAGTGATAAAAAACAGCCCGCGGGAGGATATGAACCTGAGGGGCGTACCTCTCGAGGATAAAGGGGTGAACCCTCGGATGCAAAGACATGATGTCAAGCTCGCCTCCAGCGCCTGGAGAACCTCCGCCGAAGGGAAAGTGACCTGCCATTTCAAGAAATCTGCAAAAACGAGCAAAATGAGCCAAAATTGAAAAAAGTCAACAAAAGTCAACGCTCGGGAAATGAAAAAGTCAACAAAAGTCAACCCCCGAGAAAATCTTCCAAATGTTGAGACAAGCTTACCTCAAGTGGTGAAAATGAGAAAAGAAGCACCGAAATCAAAATTTAATCGATCCAAAGTGATGAAAACTGAAAGATTTCGCGAAAACAACTTGCGTGGAGCGTTGGAAAACGCGTATAGAGCGCAGATCTGAGAGGGAGAATGCTCTAGGAAGGGAGAGAGAGCAATTTCGGAGCTACACTTATGAGGAAAAGTGCTTTGGATGAGCACATTTAAAGAAAAGAGGGTGAAAAGACCAAACTGCCCCGGATTTGGGCTAAGTGGTCGTCCGACCACCTTTTGTGGCAGGCCGACCACCCCCTTTTCAAAGAACTGGTCGGTGGCCTCTCCCTGGGGTAAGACCTGGTCGGTGGTGTTCCCCAAGTGCCCACCAAGCTCTCTGCAAATTTTGGGAAGGATTGGAGTCCTCGAGACCTGAAAAAGTACAAGAGAAGTGCACTTTCTGTCGCGAAATCGCCCTACCGGAACTTCAACTCCAACTTTCAATGCGTCTGTCATCATTGCTCATCAAAAGTGAGATGTATCCTTTTTGAACACGTTATGACCCCTCCGGGAGGTAAACCGGAGGTAGCAATTGAGTCACCCTCATCGAAAACTCGCATTTCTTTGCTCGTCGTTTTGCGACAGATTCGCATTTCGAATTCCCATTTATTCTGCATTGTTATGCACATCACTTGCATTCTCATGCACACCACTCATACTATTGTGCACGTTTCACAGGTGTTGTCAAATCCTCGTACTAAACCCGCTTTGTCACGCGCATTACTCCTCGCATTGTGATGCACCTTTCTATCGACGCCGTGATTGTCTGTGTTCAATATCACTTTGAACATGTGTTATTAAATATGTTGTGCTTGTCGAGTTTCTTCCTTTTGTAGGCACGATATTGTATGTACGGTTCATTTGAGGCTGGTGTGACCAGACGAACCGCGCAGGTATTGTATCTTCTCCGTGTGAGGCGTAGTGAGAATTGAATAATCCTCCGCATTCTTAAACTGCATAAAATGTAGTTGTTGCTTTGCATTCTTGCTTAAAACTGTCGCATCTATTGTGAATATGTGCTTCATTATAGCTTGCTGCACTTGCATGATCATTGAGATACCTTCGGCTTCCTGCATTGTCGGTTGCATTTTGCCCCTGCCTGCGGGCATGCCTGCGGGCACATCTCTATTTGTCTTGCCCGTTTGTCTAAGTCTTCGGCCTTGTCAAAAATGGGTCGTCTCTGGGCTTTGGCATTCACTCCCGTCACTTATGACATTCGAGTTCTGTCAAAGAGGGGCAACTGTAGACACCCCATTTTTGACCGACCTTAAGACTCAGACGTCACCAGTTGAGCGCTCGGTGATATTGCATATTGTGCTCGTTCAGAAGTTTCAGAGTCTCGACTGCGAGCCCTGCCTCCGGACTTCCGAACTCTTTCGTGCCTTGCCTCGGTTTGCGAACCAAGCTCTGTTTTCTCTGTTTCCTCTTCCCGAAGGGAGGGAGAAGTCTTATAGATCATTTCTCAGTGGCCGTAGGCTACGTTTTGTGGTCGTAGGCCATTTTTCCCATTTGGAGCCCGGTTTTCGATTTTTCGGAGCCGACGGCCGTGTGCCTCGGTTCGGGACCACCTAACCACCTCTGTTTGCTCCGATTTTCTAGTATACACCTCATTTCCTCCCTTTTGAGGGACACTGGGGTCCAAGAGACCAACTTCGTGGTCAAATGCCACCTCCGGTGCTTAACAGCCCATTTTCGGGGCCTCGGGCCGCGCGTTTCGGTCCCCGAACCTCCGTTTTGCATCCGTTTTGGTTCATTTTTGGTGGAGACCTTATTTTCATGATTAGGAAGCTTATAGGAGGGTGGGAGGCCAGCCATTGTTCTGAAAAACCAGTTTTATCTCTTCATCGCTCTCCGACACCCGTTTTCCTCACTTGAAAGTCAATGTTGACCACCCTAGAGCCACTTTCTTGAACCCTAAACCCCATATTTGTGATGTACACACCTGGGAGACCACCAATATTTGGTGGCCGACCAGTAATTGTTCCTGACCCTTTTGACCCCCTCTAAAAAATGGTCTTTTCTCTCTCCTGGTTCACTTTTTCTGGGTTTCTACCACATAGTTGTGTTGTGCACACATGGGAGACCACCAATATGAGGTGGCCGACTAGTAATTTTGCTTGACCCCTTTGACCCATGGTCGGCCGGCCATGGGAGGTGGTCGATCGACCACCTGAACCCCCAAAACCTGGCCGCCCATGACCCCCACACCCTGTTCCTTCCAGCTGTGACCTTTTTTTCCCCCCAGATCCTGTATCCGAGGGGGACCCTTTTTGGGGGGAAATTTGAATTCATTTCCCTCCCTTTTTCTCCTCCATTCTTTGCCTATATAATTAGCCCCTCAGCTGCAGATTGGAGGGTTACCAAAATTGGTTTAAGACCCTTGCACTCAATCTCTCTCTCCCTCTATTCCAACCCTCAAAACCACCTTGCTCCTACACTATTTCTACACCACCTCATAGCATAAAGCTTCCATCTTCCATTCCAGCAATTTGAGGCTGTTTTCCAAAGGTTGAGAGCCACCAAACTTGGTCCAAGAGTTGTTGAAGGCATAGGCTACAAGGGTAAGTCTCCTTCTCCCTCTTTCTTGCCTTATTTTGCTCAATATTTTAGCCCCTTTTTCTTGCACTTTTGGGCTCCGACCCAAACTGTAAATAGTCATGTTTTGAGGTCTTTTTCATGTTTGATCAAGGGTCCTTTGTTGTTTGAGGCTCCCTTTTTTCTCTGTGTTTAAACCCTGTTTTAGGCCTTTTTTTCTACATAGTATTTTTGGCCTATTTGTGAGCTGTTTTGGACTCTGCCATAAACTGTAAAATAGCTTGTTTTGAGCCCCTCTTTAACATTGTTGAAGGGCCATTCTCTGTTTGACTCCAGCAACTATCACTAGCTTCTTTACTCTCTTTTAGGCCTTATTTTTGCATAGTATTTTTGGCCTATTTGTGAGTTGTTTTGGACTCTGCCATAAACTTTAAAATAGCTTTTTTTGAGCCCCTCTTCAACATTGTTGAAGGGCTCTCCTCTGTTTGAGGCCTCCTACTATCACTTGCTTCTCTATCTCTCTTTTAGGCCAATTTTTGCATAGTACTTTAGGCCTATTTGTGAGCCGTTTTGAATTTTTCCATAAACTATAAAACCTCTTGTTTTGAGTCCCTCTCCAACATTTTTGAAGGGCTCCCCTCTGTTTGGGGCCAGCTGCTGTCCCTTTGTGTTTAATCCCTATTTTAGGCCTTTTCTTGCATGATAGTTTGGCCTTATTTTTGATTATTTTCGTGGCTTGATATAAATTGTAAAGTGCTTTTTTTTGAGCCCCTATTCAACTTTGTTGAAGGGCTCTTTGCCATTTGGGGCCAGCTGCTGTCCCTTTGTGTTTAATCTCTATTTTAGGGCCATTTTTGCATGATGGATTAGCCCTATTTGTGTTCATTTTTTAGGCTTGTTATAAAATAGAAATATGCATGTTTTGGGACTGCCTTGCATCTTTCTTCATGCTTCATGATAAAATAATGCATGTTTTGTATAGCTATAGGCCAATGCGTATGCCTAGTTTTGTGTTTCGGGGCCATTCCATGCATCGGGTGCCATGTTTCCATGTTTCGGGATCATTTTGCATCACATTTCAGCACTGAAACTTGCATGTTCGTATGCCATATTTCGTGCCTTGCCATGCCTTGTTAGAGTGGCATTTGTGCCTTAGGATTGGTCCTCGATTTGCGTGCATGTGTGCACGCATTTCGAGTGTCTCATTTTCATCTCATTGGCTACTGATGTGAGTGTGGCTGAGGTCCACTCATGTTGGTATAAGTCCATTGTGCATTGTGTATGCCATTTCATTTCATAGCATTGTGTATGTTAGGTTGCATGTTAGCGCATTGTGTATGCCATGTTACCTCGTGCATCGTGTATGCCATTCCATAGCATTGTGCATGCTAGGTTGTATATTAGTTGCATTCATGCATGTCATGCATATTGCATTGTGTTTGGGATAGAAGTTAGCCCAAGCAAGGGAAACAAGGGACGTTTCGTACTTCGAGTGACGGAACGTGTCTCAATTCCCAGTCACCGACACTCCGGATTATCCATGATGGAGTTTAGGTCTTGTTGCATTTACATGTGCATTCGTTTCATATTGAGTCGTGCAATTCGACTCCTCGGCCATCATGCATCGATATGCGTGATTAGTGGCACGAGGATCGAGGACTACACTTCCTGAAGAGTAGTCAAGCATACATATGTGAAAATACTTTGCCATGCCCCTCTGTTGCTCTCTGTTACAGCAAATCAGAAATCAGCAGTCTTCCGGAGCTTGGCACACATTCCAAGAACAATTACAAACAGAGGCAAATCGGGGCATCGCGAGGGATTCTCTGCACAAGGCAACCCGAGCATGCATCATCCATCATCTGGAGCAGATTTGAGGCAGTCCTTGGCTTGCATGCCAATTTATTGCTTTCCTAATTTAATTTGTCAATTAATTAGGGTTTTGTACATATTTGGACTGTAATTATTTGGGACTGTATATTATTTATTCGGACCCTTCGAGTGAGGGCACAACTGTAACAAGTGTGCGTGTGTGTGATGTATGTCTTCCAACCCCACGTCTTTCTCCCTTTTATTTACCCGCTTATGATGGTTAGATTAGGGCATGTTTCAACTAGCATACAGTATGATAGCATGTTTGCATTCATTCATCTGTTTTGCATGCACCGGGCTCGGCGCATCATACTAACTGCATTGTATTTTCAATTCCAAGTTGAATACATGTTAGCTGTAGCATTTCATATGTCATGTTTAGAATAGCCGAGCCTGCTATAGTTGCACTTTTGCATGTGTTGCATTAGGCATTTCTATATAATTAGGATCATGCATAGATTTCTAATTAGCTTCTATTTTGGCTTGGAGTACTCAATAAGTTTTATGCTTTAGCATCCTTGCATGCGTGTGAGTGACTGCCATGAATAGCATGCTTACCATGAGGCTATATGCTTATGTGATATATCTGCCTAAATCCCTGTGGGTGAAGGCTGGGTTTTTTGAATTAGAACAATTCGTTGACTATGAGTTTTAAGCCCACTAGATAGTGGCAAAATCATGTTTTCTAAGCCCACCCAAGGGTGGCAAATCCACGTCTTAGCCTACTTGCGGGTAGCACCATTAAACCATTTTCAAACAAACATTAAATGTTTTGTTCTAATTCAGGCAATCCAGTCTATACTTGTATGCTGTGTACATCACATAGTAAATCTAGGCTAATAACCGGAATAAGAATGGATAAAGTTTTCAAAATTAGATATCATGGTTAATAGAGGCCGATCTTTGATCGGGCGAGCGGGGGTGCTCACGAAGTGACCTTCCCCAATCGTACCCAAGTTCCCGAGCCGAGGCAACTTTGGTGATGACGGACACGTGGCCTTAGGCAAACGAGTCAGGGTTTCCTAAATTTCCCCAAAATAAAACATTTAGGTGGCGACTCTGTATCTGGCAAAGCAGTCCATGTATGGCACTTCTTTTCTAAGAATCTATTTTCTCAAAACGATTTGCCGAATTTGGACTCTTTGGTTCAGATTTAGAACCGTGACAATTTGAGTCCGAACTGTAATGAGCCCAAATGAACAGAACGGGGGGGACTCGCACCCTCCCGAGGCATTCGGGGATGTCTACAGCTGCGTGTTCAGAAATTTAAGTGATTGAGCTATGTGTTCAAGATGCAAACGGAATACTGTGTTATAGACTAAGTGTTCAGAACAAGCTATATGCTAGAATTAGTAGATAAACATAGCGAAAGCATGAAATGCGCGGAAAATGCATAATATATTGTGGAAAATGTAACAGTGAAGTACATACCTCTCGTGCCTGATGAGAGAGGTGGGACTCCGGCTCCCGCAATAGCAGATCCACAGGTGCTCGATCATCAAAATCGATAAAATGGTAGAAAACGGCCCGAGGAAGGATGTGCTCCCGAGGGTGATACCTCTCGGGATCGAATGGCCGAACCCTCGGAGGCAAAGACATAACGTCTGGCTCATCTCCGGCACCTAGAGGCCCTCCGCCCTGAGGAAAATGACCTGCCATTTCAAGAAATCTGCAAAAAGAAGTAAAAATGAGCCAAAATTGGAAAAAGTCAACAAAAGTCAACTCTCGGGAAATGAAAAAGTCAACAAAAGTCAACTCCTGAGAAAATGTTCCAAATATTGAGACAAACTTACCCCAAGTGGTGAAAATGGAGAAAGAAGCACTGAAATCAAAATTTAATCGGTTCAAAGTGAAGAGAACTGAAAGTTTTCGCGAAACAACTTTGCGTAGGACATTGGAAAACGCGTATAGAGCGTAGATCTGAGAGAGAAAATGATCTAGGAAGCAAGGGGAGATGATTTCGGATCTGAAGGTGTGAGCCAAAAAGTGTTTGGCAATGTGTATTTAAAGAAACAAGGGTGAAAGGACAAAACTGCCCCTGTTTTTGGCTAGGTGATCGGCCGACCACCTTTTCTGGTAGGCCGACCACCCCCTGCACCAAACCTGGTCGGTGGCCTCCAAAACTAGTCGGTGGTATTCCCAAGGTGGTCTCCAATGTCTCTTTGAGCTCCCTGCAAAATTTGGTAGTGATCGGAGTCCCCGGCACCCGAGAAAATACAAGAAAAGTGCACTTTTCGTCGCGAAATCCCTCCGCAGGAACCTCAACTCCAACTTTCGATGCGTGTTTCATTGTTACTCGTCAAGAGCAAGATGTATCCTTTTTGAGTACATTGTGACCCTTCCGGGAGGTAAACCGGAGGCCGCGATTGAGTCGCCCTCTTCAAAACTTGCATTTCTTTGCTCGTTGTTTTGTGTCAAATGTGCATTCGAAGTTGTACTTATCCTGCATTGTTATGCACGTCACTTGTATTGTTATGCACGTCACTTACATTATTGTGCACGTTTCACCGGTATTGTCATACTTCCATGCTTAACTTGCATTGTCTCGCACATTTCTCCTCGCATTGCGATGCACTCTCCCATCGACACCATGTTTGTCTGCATTCGATGTAGTGTTGAACATGTGTTGCTAACTATGTTGTGCTTGTTAAGTTTCTCTCTTTTGCAAGCACGATATTGTATGTATGGTTCATTTGAAGTTGGTGCGACCAGACGAGCCGCACAGGTATTGTATCTTCTCCGTGTAAGACATGGCGAGAATTGAATAATTCTCCACATTCTAACTGCATGAAATGTAGTTGCTGCTTTGCATTCTTGCTTGAAACTGTTGCATCTATTGTGAATATTTGCTTCATTACAACTTGCTGCTTTGCATGATCATGAGTTACGTTCGACTTGGTGCATATCATTTTGTATTTTTGCCCCTACCTGCGAGCATCTCTTCGTTTATCTCACCTATTTGTCTAAGTCTTCAGCCTTGTCAAAAATGGGTCGTCTCTGGGCTTTGACATTCACTCCTGTCACTTATGACTTCCGAGTTCTGTCAAAGAGGGGCAACTGTAGACACCCCATTTTTTGACCAACCTTAAGACTCAGACGTCATCGATTGAGCGCTCGGTGATGACGCATATTGTGCTCGTTCTGAGGTTACGGAGTCTTGGCTGAAAGCCTTGCCTCCGGACTTCGGGGCTCTTTTGTGCTTTGCCTCGGTTTGCGAACCAAGTTATGTTTTCTCTTCCCAAAGGGAAGGATAGGTCTCGTAGACCATCTCTCAGTGGCCATAGGCTACTTTTCGTGGTCGTAGGCCACTATTCCCGTTTGGAGACCAGTTTCTGATTTTCGGAGCCGTCAGCCGCGCGCCTCAGTTCGGGACTGCTTAACTACCTCCGTTTGCTCTAGTTTTCGGTACACACCTTGTTTCCTCTCCCTAGAGGGACACTATAGCCCGGGAGACCACCTTCGGGGTCACACGCCACTTCCGGCACTTAACAGTCAGTTTTCGGGGCCCCTGGCTGCGCGTTTTGGCCCCCGACCCCTCGTTTTACATCGGTTAGGGTTCATTTTTGGCATGGACCCTAGTTTCATTGTTAGAAAGGTGGTAGTATGGTGGGAGACTACCTTTTCTTCTTGGAGACCACTTTTCTTTTCGCCGCCCGGTTTTCTTGTTAGAGGGGTGGTCTCCCTCACTTTTAGGCCATAATTTCTGGTCTCCCATACCACCATTGTGTTGCATTCATCTGGGAGGCCACCTATTTGGTATGGCCGACCACCTTTGGTGCTTGATCCTTTTGACCCCTTGGTCTCCCTCACTTTTGAGCTATAATTTCTGGTCTCCCATACACCCATTGTGTTGCTTTCACCTGGGAGGCCACCTTTTTGGCATGGCTGACCACCTTTTCTTGTTGACCCTTTTGACCCCTGGTCAGCCAACCAGGAGGAGTGGTCGGCTGACCACTTGAACTGGTCGGCCAGCCATCTCCTTTTTGGCGTTGCTAAGTTGCATACAGCTATGCCAGCTGGGAGGCATTTGCCCCATCCTCCGAGATTTAACCCTTTTGTTTGTCTTCTTAAGGAAGCTTTGGCCCTTTTTGCTTAGCTTCTAAGAGAAGCTTGACCCCTTTGGTCTAACTTCCTCAAGAAGCTTAACCCTTTTGGTTTAGCTTCTTTTAGAAGCTTGGTCCTTTTGCTTGAGGCTTCTCCAAGAAGCCTTGGACCTCTTCTTCTATAAGAGAGGCTCTCCTCTCCATTTGCAAGGGTTGAACATTTTTGGCTAAGGCATACATATACTCTCCCTCTATATCTCTACATCCAAGCTCCATAGCTCCATGGTTCTTGGCCATTTGCACTACACCTCCAAGCACAACACCTCCACTACCATCCTAAGTACCTTGGAGATGTTTTTCAGAGGTTGAGGACTCACTTTCTTGGTCCAGAGCTTGCTGCATTACTGTGCTACAAGGGTAAGTCACCATTTTCCTCTTTGTAGCTTTATTTTGCTTCATTCTTTAGCATTTTTGGGTTTTGTCATAAACTGAAAAAAGTTTTGTTTTAAGCTTATAAACATGTTTGTTTAAGAAATTTTTTCTGTTTGGGGTCATCTTCCCCTTTGTATGCTTCATTTCCTCATGTTTAGGGCTATGCATTAGAGCATTTGTGTTGGCCTTGGTTTGGCCTTTTAGCCAGCGGATTTTCAGTGGCTAACATGTATTTTTGAGCCCTAAAATTAGAGAGGGGTGACCCTCTCACCCCTTGATTTGTTTACTAGCTTTGTTGGCCTTCCAAAGGGGCTCCTACTTACATGTTTCAAAGCCATATTTCAGACCCTATTTGGTGAGTTTTAAGGTCTGCATAGGCTCTGTCCAGAGCCCATTTTGCCATATAAAGTGTCTATTATGCATGTGTAGAACAATCCTATTCAAGGCCTTGCAAAGGGGCTTTCACTTGCATGCTTTCTAGACTAATTTTAGGACCTTTTTGGTGGGTTTTAGGACCCTCATAACCTCTTTCCAGAGGTGGTTTTTCCATTTTGTGTGTCCATCATACATGTGTAGAATAACCCCTTGCATGGCCTTCCAAAGGAGCCTATCACTCTTGAATGCATTGACTGAGTTTCAGTGGGTTTTTGGGCATATTTTGGCATGGCATACTTCTCTTTTTGGCTGGTTTGGTGAGCTCTCATATGCTTCATATAGTTGTAGTACAACTCATGGTTCACTAGCTTTCTTTGCATGCTTTGTTGACCATTGATTTTAGCACTTTTTGGCTATGCCTTAAACTGATTTTGTACATATTTTGGACTACCTTAGCTCTGTTTTTGTGTCTCATGGTCGAATGAGGCTTGTTTTGCATCCTTGTAGTTCAATGTCCATGCTTAGCTTTGAGTTTTGAGGTCCACTACATGCATATACTGAGATGTTTTCTTGTTTTGGGGCCATTATACATCATATTTTAGAGCTTATGTGAATGTCATATTCCTTTGTTTTGTACTCTTTAAATGCGTTTGAGAGTCGGGCTTGTATGCCTTATTTACTGACCATTGAATGAGCTCCATTTCTTTGCATTCCGAGCCATCATTTTAGGCCATTTCCCCACTGTTTCAGACCTGCCTAGGGTCTGTTTGGGGTTGGTTTTTCCATTGATGTATTGCTTTGTGTACCTCTAGTGTAACCCGTTTCACTAGTTTCAGTACCCAGGCCATCTAGCATGCATTGTGTGACATATTTGCATGATTTGGGACCATTGCACATTATGTTTCAGAGCTGGAAAATGTGTGTTTTCATGCCATACTTCATCCTTTGCCATGCTTAGTTAGAGTTGCATGTTGTGCTTTAGGGTCGATCCTTTGCATCTGTGCATGTTTGCATGTATTTCGGTTGTCCCATTTCCATCATATGGCCACTGATTTGAGTGTGGCTGAGGTGCACTCATATTAGTGTAAGTCCATCGTGCATTGTGTATGCCATTTTAGTCCATTGCATTGCGTATGCTAGGTTACATGTTAGTTGCATGTTAGTCGCATTGTGTATGCCATCTCATTGCATTGTGTTTGAGATAGGAGTTAGCCCAAACACGGGAAACGAGGGACGTTTCGTACTCAAAGTGACGAAACATGTCTCAATTCCCAATCGCCGACACTTCGGATTACCCATGATGGAGTCTAGGTCTTGTTGTGTTTTCATGTGAATTCATTTCACATCGAGTCGTGCAATTCGACTCCTTGGCCACCATGCATCGAGATGCATGATTGGTGGTACGAGGATCGAGGTGTGCATACATATATGAAAATACTTTGCCATGCCCCTTTCTTGCTCTCTGTTGCAGCAAACCAGAAATCAGCAGCCTTATAGAGCTTTGCACAGCATTCCGGGATTAATTGTAAATAGAGGCAAATCAGGGCATCGCGAGGAATTTTTCGACGAGGCGACGCGAGCATGCATGCATCTTTCATCATTCGGAACAGAGCTGAGGCGATCCATGGATTTGCATACTAGTTTATTTTGCTTTCCTAATTAATTTGTTAATTAGTTAGCGTTTTGTAATATTTAATTAGCTAGAGTAGTTAATTGTTTATTCGAACTGTATTATTTATTCGGACCCTCCGAGCGAGGGCACAATTGTAATAAGTGTGCGTGTGTGTAATGTATGTCTTCCAACCCCACATCTTTCTCCCTTTTATTTACCAGCTTATGATGGTTAGATTAGGGCATGTTTCAATTAGCATACTTATGCTTGCATGTTTGCATCATTCATCTGTATTGCATGCACCGGGCTCGGCGCATCATGCTAACTGCATTGTATTTCAATTCCAAGTTGAATACATGTCAGCTATAGCATCTTATATGCCATTCTTAGGATAGCCGAGCCTATTGTAGTTGCATTTTGCATGTGTTGCATTAGCCATTTTAACATGAACTAGGATCATGCATTGATTACTAACTAGTTTCTGTTTTGGCTCGGAGTACTCGGTAAGTGTTTATACTTTAGCATCCTTGCATGAGTGTGAGTGTTGCCATGATAGTGTGCTTACCATGAGGCTAACAGCTTATGTGATATAACTGCCTGAATGCCTATGGGTGAAGGTTGGATTATCTGGATTGGAACAATTCATCAATTGTGAGTTTTAAGCCCACTTGATAGTGGCAAAACCATGTTTTCTAAGCCCACCCGAAGGTGGCAAAATCTGTATTTTAAGCTTACTTGCAAGTAGCAAACAGCTTTAAAAAACAAACATGAAATGTTTTGTTCCAATTCAGGCGATCCAGTCTATACTTGTATGCTGTGCGCATCACGTAGTAAATCTAGGCTAATAACAGGAATAAGAATGCATAATGTTTTCAAAACTCGATATCATAGTTAGTAGAGGCCGATCTTTGATCGGGCGAGCGGGGGTGCTCACGAAGTGACCTTCCCCAATCGTACCCAAGTTCCCAAGCCGAGGCAACTTTGGTGATGACGGACACGTGGCCTTAGGCAAACGAGTCAGGGTTTCCTAAATTCCCCAAAATAAAATATTTAGGCCGCGACTCTGTATCTGGCAAAGCAGTCCATGTTTGGCACTTCTTTCAAAAAAATCTGTTTTTAAAAACGATTTGCCAAATTTGGACTTTTTGATGATTCATCGGTCTTGCATTGCACTCTGCGAGATTAGATACAAGACCGTGACTTTTGAGTCCGAACTGTAGTGAGCCCCAATGAACAAAACGGGATTCCCTCCCGAGACGTTCGGGGACGTCTACACCAGTGAATAATATCAAATAAAGAAGTTACACAAACGACATTCAGAACAACGTACTTCAAATGGCCTTGGGCCCAATTCGTATTCCTATCTAGCTTATATATAAATATAGGTCAAGTGACTGCGGTTCCAAACATATCATACGGCCTCAGGCCCAATTCATTCGTATCATTTATGTCGGGCGGCCTCTGGTCCATTCATTTGCATCATACGGCCTCTGGCCCATTCATTCAAGTCATACGGCCTCTGGCCCATTCATTCGTGTCATACGGCCTCTGGCCCATTCACTCATATCATACGGCCTCTGGCCCATTCATTTATGTCAGACTTATCATTCGAGTCAGACTATCATCCATTTCATACGGCCTCTGGCCCCTCCATTCTTTCATTCATATCAAATTGGCCTTTGGCCCATTCATTCTGTCATTCGTGTCAAACTGGCCTTTGGCTCATTCATTCTATCATTCATGTCAAACTGGCCTTTGGCCCATTCTTTTGGCATAGCAAACATTTGTCCAGCATTCAAATTAATGAACTTATAAGACTTACACAAAAGTAAGCAATTGGACAAACAACACATTTCAAATATCTTTATTAAGATATTACTCACAGTGATCGGCTAGATGATTTTCCCTGGAGCTCAACCCTACACATTCCATGAACACAATGGGTCATAAATAATTCAATTTGTTCTTAATTCACATATTCCTCTTTAGGCTTCTTTCTTATTCTTTTAACTCATTTACAATGCTTAATGCATGCTTAAGAGTACTTACAAGTGAAAGAGAACGGAAAACGAAGCACAGAATGCATTTTCAAAATTTCAGAAACAGAGGTCCCTCGCTCGAGCATGGACTTCCTCGTTCGAGCAGACCCATAAGGTCTGCAAAAGTACTAGTTGCCTCACTTTTATGCTCGAGCGTAAAGTCGGACGCTCGAGCTGAATGTCATCCCACATAGCTTCCCGCGCGAGCGTGGACTTCCCCTGCTCGAGCGGACATCATGTCTGCAAAAATACTGGGAGCCTGAATTTCCCACTCGAGTGGCGGTTCCCCCGCTCGAGTGGACATCATAAATTCTGGGTTTACCAGAATTGTTCCTCAAGTCCAAATTCGACCTGCAAAGGTCCAAAACCCATAATTTTGGTTCCCAAACATGCAAATACATTATATATCATGAATATACAAACAATATGAGGCCGATTACTCAAAATCATGGTTCAATTCTTCAAAATCAATCAACATTTTTATATAATCATGGCTCATGCTTTCAAACCTCATATGAGTTCCATATCTTCAATAATCAAACATGCATGCAATCTTTTAATTCCAATTCCATTTCAAATGGGTCAAGTGATGCTTATACACATGAAATTCATCCAAATCATGCTTGCATGTATGATCCTACAACTCAATTTTTCATGATTAACAAACTACATGATAGATCATATAATCCTTGTTTATTTATGATAATTCTATGCATGCATGTACATTCTAGCTTCATTTTCAACTAAATCTTTGCCATGAGCTACCAAATCACTTGAATTCACAAAATCACAAGTTCAACTCATGAATTAGGGGTTGATTGCTCACCTAGGAACTTCAAACACTCAAGTTCTTGGAGTTTAACTTCAAATTTCCAAGCCTTGAGCCAGCCTTGTACAACTTTCCCCATTTCTCTCTCTAGAGCTGGCCTCTCTCTCTCACTAAGGTATAAACTCAGATTTTTTAACTCAAAACAAATAAGTGTGAGTGCAAGTTGGCCTATTAATAGGCTCCTTTAATCGAATCACTTAAGATTAAGTAATGATGCTTTAATTAGCCATTTTGAATCTGATTATTCTGATCCGAATCAATTTTTAATTAAATTTCACCGTAAGCTCTAAAAATTACGCTAATCACAATGGCATAGTCAATTTCAGTTTCTGTGGCCGATAGGGCCATCAATTTAAATTCCAAAGTAGATAATCAAACAGATATTCTTACGGTGAACAGATAGAAATTCAAAACTACATCTTTTCACATAAATGACACTCACAATCATATCAAACACATAATCACATTCATAATAAGGACCAATTAGCATAATACGGAACAGGGTTATCACAACTACTCTCTATTGTGACAATTAGAGTGCTATTCATATTGCATATAATGATGTCTTCCATGATCGCACCAAGTATATTGAGATTGATTGTCACTTCATATGGCAGCATGTTATTAATGGCACTGTTCGCCTTATCTTTGTTACCTCTGTCAATCAGACAACCGACATCTTCACCAAGGCTCATCCTCCAAGACGCTTTTCTGATTTACTTTCCAAGCTCAAGTTGATATTTGCATTGCCACTTTGAGCTTTAGGGGGGGTGGGGTGTTAGTTATATTGCCATATTGTGCACCATACCATATTGTGTTTTACCATGTTGCCATATTATGGATTACTTACTATATTGTACATCACCATATTAGCTTCTCATTCTCCTATATAAATGAGTCTTGTATTCACTCATTATTTGTTCATTGAAATATACAAAGTTATATTCTCTCTCTCTCTCTCTCTCTCTCTCTATTCTCATAACAGAATCTTGCTGGTTTTGAAAGTTTTTCTGAAGTTGTAGAATATGAGAAAGATCATCTTCGGCATGAGTAACTTCTTTTGAACTTAAAACATTAAGAGAGAAAGATCCATCAATATTCATATTTTTCATTTTGCTAAGCAAAGTATTAGCAAATTCATCATTTTTAGAAGAGGAAGATAATTTAAAATTACAAAAAGCTACGAGAGGTTTGAGATTAAAATGTTGAATGGAAGAAGATTGAGTAACATGCGGTTGTACACTTTTGTTACTAAGAATATGCTCAACAGATTCTTCAATACGGGTTAACTGAGAACCAATCGTTTGAAAATGAAGATTGGTATAATTATTTTGTTTAATGATAGAATTAAGGTCTTTAACCTTGCAATATTGACCTAATTTGTCATCACTAACAGTAGGTCTGACATATGCGGAAATAGCAAGCACCAAGGATCCTCTAGAGTGTTTTTTTCCTAAAGTTTCCTAAAGTGGTGTATTGTGTGGTTGAGATTTAATGCTGAAAAATTGATGTGATTTGTCATTAAATCTCAACCACACAATGCACCACTCTAGGAAACTTTAGGAAAAAAAAACTCTAGAGGATATTGATTTCAAATTCTGGAAGAATTTCCATTATAGTAAAAAATTCATAGAACCATTTAGTAAAAAGAATAATTTTTTGTTGAACTTCAAGATGGAAATAATACTGACGTTTATAAAATTGTTGCTGATTTCTGGTACATCTTTTGAAATACCATTCCCTAAATTGCTGATATTGGGGATGCTAAATACCATTCCCTAAATTGCTGATATTGCTGATATTTTACGAATTTCACATATATTATAGTGATTATATAATTCTAAATAAATTATTTTCATTTATTTGGTTTATTATGTTTTGAAATAAATTGAAATGTATTTATATTTGTATTTTGGGAAAACTACCAATAAATCCCATAAGTTGATCTTATGATCCATTTGGTCCCAATTTTAATCTAATGTCTCATTTGGTCCTGTGTTGTGTGAAAGGACATATTTGCCACATTGTTTAATGTTTTCGTTGTTGGCGGATGGAAATGGCAGTGTTGTTGGCGCGTGGGGCAACGCGGTTTGCAAACTGTGGGAAGATGATGTCAAGTGACACGTAATAACGTGTCACAGATTAGCAAAGCGTACTAAGGGTTTTTATAATAGTAGTATAGTAGTAGAGTTTTTTGGTAGTTGTATGTGGCACACATTCGGGTTTGCCCACATATCCGAAATACAACCCGTTTTACAACTCATTTCATACATCCACATCCCCACATGTATGAAATGGTAACCCGTTTCGTATTTCCCACAATGAAGAAACCCTAATATAGCGATTTCGTGTATTCGGTAGATTTCGATTGAAAGCATATTCCGTTGCGTGATTCGGGAGAGGGAGGAGCGATACTGAAGCTTGGTTGCAGCGTTATGTTGACTGAAGATTTGTGTGACATTGTCGGGCGTTCAATGTTTCGGAGCCCTATTCTCACTTTTTTGTGTTCGTTGGGTTGTCAGACATCTGCAATGGCCGAACAAGGTATGTCACGTAACATTGGTTTTGAAATATTTGTGTGGGGTTATGTTTAATCGACGTATTTGGTGTTTGGTGTTTTCGTTCGGATTAGCGGTGTGATTGGTTGGGGTTATGTTTAATCGAGCAGTTTTTTTGGGCGTGTGTTTTGTTTTAGGGGGTATTTGCGATGTGGATGTTGGGCGTGTGGTTTTGGGTTTGTGGTGGGATAGTGTGGTTGTGTGTTTTGTTTTTATGCGTAGTTGGTTTTGTGGGTTGTGCTTGTGATGATGTGTGCTTTTTGGTTGGTTGTGTGGCTGACAGTTGTGGTCAATGTAGTTGTATATATAATATAACAAAAGTTGGGACCACAGGAAAGGGTATATTTTTTAAGTGATTTGTCCTGCATATGTAGAGGTGGGATCCCTACTTTTTTTTGGTGCTGCAGAAAGTAAACGGGAATAGTTGTGGTTCTGGTACGCAGGTGTGGATTGTGTGAATTTGTGCATTTTATTTCTGGTTTTGGACTTAGGTTTGGGTAGTTGGTTGGTTATGTGTTTTATGTTATTGTGTGTTTTGGTTGTTGTGTGGATGTGGCTTTGTGTTTTGGTAAACTAGATAGCATTTGAATGTGGGACATGGGTGAGTTGGTATTTGGTTTTGTGAGTTGGTATGTTGTTGAGTGTGAATGGTTTTTATGTGTTTTGTATGGGTTTTTTTTTTCTGTAATGACTTTTGTATGTGCTTGTGTGGCATGTATGTGATTTGAAATGCATGGTAAATATGTTTGTGGTTTTGTCTTGCAGATCGCGATATGGTAAGGAGTCCATGGACACGTTCATGTGAACGTAAACGTGTTGAGGGACAAACTGGGGCAAATGCAAACAACCTTGGAGTGAGAATGCAGGGGCGAATCCTATTCAAGCAAGCTAAAATAAGAAAAGGTGAAGATACACGGTCTGTGGGTAAGCTTGTAACGGGGTGCCAGCCTAAACACAACACGAGGATGAATTTCCGTTCAAACATTGCAGGGATAGTGAAGCTTGTGAGTTTGGCAAACCTACAGGAGGGACACTTGAATCAGTTGAGAAGAACACCATTCTGGGTTATGATAGAGGCGATACACATCAACAAGTTGATCCATAACGAATTCCGAAAGTGTGATGAGTTAATCTGCAAAATTATAAAGGCATACAATGAGCGGGAGAATGCATTCAACATTGGAGGTTCAATGGTGAAACTTGGTACTAGTGACATTAGGTTAATCTTCGGATTACAATGTGGGAAGAGGCGCATGGACTTGTCACCTGGACAAAGACCAGCATCGGACTTCATTCAACGTAGGTGTTCTGAAACTTCACGCATAACATCGAAACTAGTGAAGACGTTATTTTCAGAGGCTGTTAGTGGTCATAGCAAACAAGATGAGGAAGACGCTGCAAAGTTATTAGCACTATACATTTGTGGGAAGCTTTTTTTTGCCAACTCTGGCGAGACAATAAGTTGGACATTTGTTCGGTACTTGAACAATCTGAATACCGTACGGATGTATGACTGGACAGGCGCAATCTTGTCAACGTTGATGGGGTCAGTCAAGGAGTTTCATAAAACGTCGGGAAAGGTGACCGGCTGCGTGGTTGCGTTGCTGGTAAGTGTGTGACTGAATGTTTTGTGGTTATTGTCTTGTCTGTGTGGTTGGGTTTATTTGCACGTTTAATTGCATTGTTGAATTTTGTGATGTGTTTGCCGCAGTATTGGTTGTGTGAACATTCGACAATAGTGGAGCCTGACACCGAAAACATGTTTCCACGATTCCTTAAATGGGGCATTGGAACACTACTGAATAAAGCGCAAGGGGTAGATTTTGGTGGTTCTGTAACGTTCCAGGTATGCACGACGTTGGTTCCCATATATGGTTGGTGTCCTACTTTGTCAGTTGTAGTCTGATAATGACCTTTGTAATTTTAAAATGCCATTGTGTTTGTCCGTGTGAACAGGTAAAGACTGATCGTCTGAGGTCTCTTCAGTATGAACGGGAAATGATGGGATTGGATGTCGAAGCGGCTGACATAGATGTGGCTGACGATGTTGATATTGGAGCAAACAATATAGGCAGAGAAGATGATTTTGTTGACAGAGTTAATGTAATGAAAGAGACAGTTGATGTTGGAATGCGGGGTGGGAGTGTTGAGGCACGTGGGAAAAACAAAATTGGCAAGAGTCATGCAGGTAATGTGCGTGATCATTCAGTGGGTGTGTTCGGCGCTGGGCTGGATGTACAACGTGAATCGAGTAGTGCAAATGAAAATTACACGCAGGTTGAGTCTAAACTAGAAGAAGCGTTAACTGCAATCACAACACTTCAGCTGCAGAACAAAAACAAGGACAATATGATATCACGCCTTGAAGAAGAGATTACTAAGTTGAAGAGTAAGAGCGATTTGCAGGCTGTGAACATAGTTGGTGGTTTTGGGTGTGTTTTGAAGATGAAAGATGAGGAGCTTGAAAAGTTGAGGAAGGAGAATGGGGAAATGCAGGTAAAAATTTCATTACTGGAAGACCAACTGGAGGACCGTGACGTGCATGTTGTCACGCAAGCATTCCGTGACGCTGGAGATAAGCAAGTTGCTGGGGGAAGTGGCACGGGTTGCAGTGGGTATGGTGGGTCGTTTTTGTGTGATGTGTCACCGTTACGAGCAGTCAATGATTGTGCGTGGCAGGCAGGCAATGAACCGAATGAGGTGGAAGTGCATGATCCAATGGATGTCCAGCAGTATGATGCGGAAGTAGAAGTGTTGCCATATGTGGGTGAAGGAGTACCGCGGTTGGGCGGGCTAAATTCGTTGGTACGTAACATTAAAGGCAAAGTCAGAAAGGAGCGGAAGTTGGCAGACTATGAGTACCCATTGTTAGGGGTTCGTGATAGAAGGATGGGATCAGAAAGTGATAATGTTGGGGGAGAAAAGCACTGTGTGACTGGTAATGCCGTTATAGATGTGGATGCAGTTGAGGTAGGTGGGAAAAAATGGTCGGGATTTGATATCAACAACAGGTTAGGCGTGTGGAAGATGATGACATTTGAAGAGAAGACGAAGATCAAACAAGCATATGATCGTAACGGCGACGGGTAAGGTTTTTTTTATTGTTTCTCTTTTGCTGTTTGTGTTGCTGTGTGTGCATCACCCTTACGTATGGATTTTGAAAACATATTGTTTGTAGGGCTATTGTGTGGGCAGACGGTTCTACCGGCGTGACAGTAGACTTTACAGATTTGAAGGGACTGGTTAGACAAAGCAGTATACGGGGCAATGTATGTTTATTTTTATCTTTAATGATTTATACTTTGCGTTTTTTAGTTATAGAGTATGAATGTAGCAAATGGTCCCAGCATACGATGGGGTGGGGCTTTTGTGTTTTTATTTTTTTTGATGCGCAGTTGTTTTGTGCAACGCGGGTGATTGATGCATCTACGGAGCTTTTGAAAACTGATCAGCTGAAGGTGTTGGGAAATGATGATCAGGCAGACAAATCATATTTTTTCAGTAGTGTTTGCCTGGTGAGTTGTTGTGGGTGAGTGGTAAGTGATTATGTTGTTGTTATTTGTAACGTGGTGTGGTTGTTGTATGTGTGCAGGATATGGTGAAAAGCGCAGATGTGAGAGGCTTTGATAAGTTTGTGCGAAAGAATATTTCTGCTGGTACCATGTGTCGGTTCATTCATTTTCCGATGTGTCACAATGGACATTGGACACTTGTCGTATATGATACTGAGAGCGGTGACTGGAAGCATTACAATCCGATGCGGCAGCGTATAGACAGGGTAGACGTGCATTACACGGAAGCGCTTTTGTTGGTAAGTTGGTAAGTAAGGTTTGTTGATGTGTGGGTGGGACGTATGTGTTGACAGTTGTATTTTGTTTTGCATGTGTGGCAGAAGGAACGGGTGACGAACGTAATGAAACAGTCGCTGCTTGAGTTGGGAATGGATGTTCTTAGTATCGAGTCTGATTTTGATCATGTGCTGGAGGCTGTTAGTAGGTGCCCACAGCAAAAAGCAGAATCGTAAGTGTGGTAGTTATGAAAGTGGTGACCTATTGTGTGGGTGAGGGGGTGAGTAGGGGTGTGTACTTCGCATAGTTTTACTGATTTAACATAAATGTTGTTCAATGCAGGCTTAACTGTGGGATAATTGTGTGTGCCATAATGCGCCAATACGTGCACCATTGCGATGTGGAACGGACACTGCAAGGTTCCAACTGCAGCGTGTTGCGTGCAAATATGGTGAAGTCTTTCGTCAATGATTCGGTGCGGGGGTTGATATAGTATATATGTCTGCTGGTGCTTGTTTTTGGGCTGATGGCATTATCATTAAGTTAGATATATTTTTGCGAAATGTGCATATGACAATTTTTTGGTAGAAAGGTTGTTATTCCCGTGTAGTTATTTAGGTTTGAAACATACTTTTAGTAGTTTTTGGTGTTGGTTTTTGCAGTTGTTCAACGTATGTTTTTTGGTGTTGACATACAGTCGTTGTCCAGTACTTGTCACGGGTTTTGAATGAAATTAGTTTTGGTTGGACAAATAATTTTGTGTGTTTATTGCCGTGTATGTATGTTGGCGGTTATTATTATGTGCATGATACTTGGGAAAAAATGTCGACGAATGTAGCCACGTTTCTTTGGGAACGTAGGGATATTAGTACGTGCAGGTTGACTGTGTTGAGTTGTGGTTACTGTGTTGTGGTTGTGCATATGACAATTTTTTGTTAGAAAGGTTGTTATTCCCGTGTAGTTATTTAGGTTTGAAACATACTTTTAGTAGTTTTTGGTGTTGGTGTTGACATACAGTCATTGTGCAGTACTTGTCACGGGTTTTGAATGAAATAATTTTGGTTGGACAAATAATTTTGTGTGTTTATTGCCGTGTATGTATGTTGGCGGTTATTATTATGTGCATGATACATGGGAAAAAATGTCGACGAATGTAGCCACGTTTCTTTGGGAACGTAGGGATATTAGTACGTGCAGGTTGACTGTGTTGAGTTGTGGATACTGTGTGACTACGTTTAGGTGGTGTAACTCATGTATGTTGTGATACTGTATCTATGACGGTACAATATGAGAAGGACAGGGTATTATTGGGCAGGTCGGATTTGTTGAGTGTGCGTTTTTTTGTCGATGTCAGGTGGATTGATTGGTGTAATGTGGTTTTAAAATGTGAATGTAACATTATAATGTTGCGAATTATTTAGTCGTCAAATTGTACAACGTAATAACAGGATAATATGAAGGTTTGTGCGTTGCATGTAACGTATGTTAAAAAAACAACAGAAAATGTTGTCGAAGCTGAAAACATTCTGAACATATAGCCGATGGATATGATATGAAAAGGACAGGGTATTATTTGGCAGGTCGGTTTTATTGAGGTTCATGTGTCACTGCTTTGCGGTGGCGCAAGTCATGTATGTTGTGATCTTGTATCTATGATGGTATAATATGAAAAGGACAGGATATTATTTGGCTGGTCGGTTTTATTGGCTTTGCGTTTATTTGTGGATGTTAGGCGGGCCGATTGTGTTAATGTGGTTTTGTAATGTGAATGTAGCATTATAATGTTGCGAATCAATTAGCCGACAACTTGTGAAACGTAATAACATGATAGTAATAAGGTTTATGCGTTGAATGTTACGTATCTTAAAAAAACAATAGAAAATCTTTGGTGAAAAGCTGAAAACATTCTGAAAACATGAAAAGTGTTACGGGCCATAGTGTGTGGCAAACCCGATTATTCTCATTAAAAACATAAAGACTATAAAAATGTTGTATTTAGAAATATATGTCGCTGCATGTAATGCTAAATTGGTTCTTTGCACGTCTTTCTGTTGTGGTTCCCCAAACGTTGGCAACGGCTACATCTAATTTGTTGAACTTCTTCCCCCCTTGAAAACATTCTTTTTTTTTTGGGCCTTCCCGGTGGTCGTTTGACAGCTGGTGGTTGTATGATGTAATCTTCAATGCTAAATGGTGGTTTCTCAACCGTGGGTATGGGGTGTATGTTGCAAGCGTAAGAATTTCGGTACTCCGACACATGGTAATACGGATCGACTAAATCATAAAGGTCGAGTCCGCTGTTGCGAATAGCAGCAACAGCGTGAGCACAAGGGAACCCTTTGATTTGCCATTGGAAACATGAGCATGTACGCCTTCCCACATCAACCATTACTGATGGAAAAGAGTGGACCTCGAAAATCTCATTGTTGGACTGACTTAGAAGCCATGATCTGCCTGTGTTGTATGCTTTAACTAACCGATCTTCCATCTTCGGGCAAATTACACCAGGCCACGATTGTGCCTTGAGTCGGCGTTTGGACATCTGTCGCATAATCTTGGTCCGAATACTGTCAACCAATTGAGTGATTGGGAGGTGGCGTGCTTCCCGTATCCATGAGTTAAATGACTCGACGGCATTAGAACTCATTTCGCCATAACGCGAACCGCTGTCGGAATAGATACAGTGTCTTTGTTAGTGTTTTTGTTGGACAGAAATCTACAAGGTGGCATCGTGAGCATGACACAATATGAATTTGGACAAATTAAAAGTGTTAACTGCGTACCGGAAATGTGCATTTGCCCAGTACTGTGGTGGTAAATCTTTTAAGAAAGCTGGTGCGACCTTGGGACTAGCTTTCATGAACTCCTCCAATTTCTCATTGAATGCAACAACTGTTGGTGCATATGCACAAGATCGGAATTTTGACAACAAACACGCGCGGTATGAACTGTTGACGTAGCGTAATTTGTCTTGCAAGTTACGTTGCAAATGTTCTAAGCAAAATGCGTGATGTGTTGTGGGAAATATGGCTGGGATTGATTCCAGCAGGCCTGGGTGTCAGTCGGACAAAAATGTTAGTTCTCTTTGGCCGTTTAATACGTTTGCGAGGTGTCCCAGAAACCAAGTCCAATTTGTAGTGTTCTCCGAATCAACAATGGCTATGGCTAAAGGGAATAGACCTGCATGCAATTAATTTGTCAAAAGGGCAGTCGAGTATTTTCTTATAGAATAATGTGTACATTAATGTAAACATACATGATCGAATGTGGCAAAACATGTTGGGCATGGTAAGCAAAAAAACGTCATACCTTGGTTTCCATCTTTCGTTGTGGCGGCTAGCAAATTCCCCTTAAATTTCCCCTTTAGAAATGTCCCATCCAAAAAAAGCATTGGTCGGCAATGGGTGAAACCATCAATACATGCTTTGAATGATATGAAATACCGTGAGAAACGGTTGTGTTGTTCGTCATACTCAATGTTGATATAACTGCCTGGGTTGTTAGTCATAACTGCATCGCTGTACCAACGTAATTGGTCAAACGAGATTGAGTGTGCACCGAACATTTCACCGCGGGCTTTTTCGACACCTAACCAGGCAACCCGATAGCTAGCCTCCAAACCGTAATCTTTTTTCAAGTCGTACACAACATCAGTGGGACGTGTGAGGGGTTTGTCATGCACCCGTTCAGAAATGACATCAGACACTAAGTCAGAACCAGCCCTTGGGTTTTTGGGTGTCCGAACGGAAACACCACAAGTGTGCAAGCCATTCCACTTACGTACGTAAAAAAAACCATTGGCATGTAAAACACGTGCGTGTACGGACCACATACATCCCTTCGATTCGCGCATCATGCATATTGCTGTAATCCGAACAGAATCATTCTTAATATATTTGAAGCGAAATCCACACTCCACCGCATACTTGCGAAGAACCGTTCGAAATTCAGCAGCTCCCCCTTCAAAACTTTGACCAACATTTCGAATTCCATTCGCCCATGGAGCAAACAAAAAAACCTTATCGACGTGGGGACAATATTTGTCCAAACAATCTTGTTCGTCATCCATATCCGACTCGTCAGACAACACATCCGATAGACATGGACTAATGTGTACATTGTTTTTGGGATAGTGAACATTTTCTGAATATCCCGCACGTGGTACCTCAATGATAACATCAATGCATTGCACCCGAAAAGATCGAGCAAGAGATATCATGTTCTGCATATCGACATCATTCTGTAATGTGAAGTTATTGTAACCTGGCATTTTGAAGAAATAACACAGATTGGCAGGTGTGAGTCCGGAGAATTTTTCGCAGACATGATTCACCAAGTCCTGAAATCGGAATGGGGCTTCCAAATTGACAACGACATTTGTATTATCGTAACAACATATCAACATTACATGTGTATCCATCGGCTGTAACAGAACACAAGCCCACGCAATCAGAATATGAAAATTCAATAAGCAGACAAAGTCACACAACCTCACCCCAGAAATTAATAATAGTGCCACTACAAAAAACACAAATTTAGATACACATACAGGAAACACCCATACGAAATCAGCACCATCCCAGTCCACACAACCCACATCCCAGTGAATATACAAACATTGTAAACACATCCACACAAAGACAAACCACCACACAAACGAAACCCACTAACCTATCTCCCCTCTGGCTAATGCATCACCACGAACACCCACATTGACCATACCCAACTAACACCAATTCATACACATCCCCAACACGTTATGTAACATGACGTCAACGTACTGGTGCAATCTAGTCCACAAAACAAATCAACAAAACACATAAATCAACATCGCACATAAAACATGACATACCTGCAAACCAACTGACATTGTCGAGGTCTGAAGTGCTGCATATGCCACCGAAACACACAGACGGCACAGCACCAACACTACGACGGCGCACCGCAAACCCTAACAAATAAGTGGCTGACCCATCCTTTCAAGCAATATTCAACTTACCAAATATGGTGTAACATTTTCAAAAAGAAACGTCTGGCCATGAAACGTTGTAAACACATCCACATAAAGACAAACATTGTAAACACATTCACATAAAGACAAACCACCACACAACCAAAACCCACTAACCTATCTCCCCTCCGGCTAATGCATCACCACAAACACCCACATTGACCATACCCCACTAACACCAATTCATACACATCCCCAACACGTTATGTAACATGATGTCAACGTACTGGTGCAATCTAGTCCACAAAACAAATCAACAAAACGCATAAATCAACATCGCACATAAAAGCATGACATACCTGCAAACCAACTGACATTGTCGAGGTCTGAAGTGCTGCATATGCCACCGAAACACACAGGCGTCACAGCACCAACACTACGACGGCGCACCACAAACCTTAACAAATAAGATGCTGACCCATCCTTTGAAGCAATATTCAACTTACCAAATATGGTGTGACGTTCCCAGAAAGAAACGTCTGCCCATGAAACACGTCCCACTTCACAAATTGAGGGCACAATCGTCACAAATGAATACAAAAAATGGAAAAAATGATCAAATGAAACATATCTATCTAGTAATAGGACTTATTGGTTCAACAGTTTAAATTGGGGATTGATTGGTATAGTTGTTTGTGAGGTAGGATTTATTGGTAAATAATCCATAAAATTAAAATATCAACTACATAAAATAAATCTAACAACGACAAAATTGAATACACGATAAAAAAATATATATGAAAAATAAGTATTTCTCAAATAGAATCCATATAAAATTAGTTATTATAATTGAAATTGAATTTGTGTAGAACTCTATAGGTTAATAGGAAAGGCATACTAATGCGACTTTTTTAAAAATACTATTTACCCATTGCATTATGTTACCTTTAAATGAGCGACATAACAAAGGAAAAATACTATTTACCCATTGCATTATGTTGATGATGCCTTGGGCCAATCCATGAAAATTAAAAAGCTCCATTGAATCATAAATTGGCATTAAAATGAAAAATGAAATATAACACATTTTCTAAAATCATTAGTAAATTATCAATAGATCTTAACAGTTAGACTTAATGTTTATCAAGTTTTATTAAAAATATATCCTAATAAAATCATCATTAAAAATAATTTTTTATAACGATTTTTTACATATGTCACTAAAAATTGACCATTAGTAACTTTTTTTTTGTCATGATTTTTATAAATTATCGCTAAACTTACAATTAATGACATTTTTTTATGGCGATTTTTTTCAAACTGTCGTTAAAATTTAAAATTTAATCAGTGTGTTTGGTATTAATTTTCTGAAAATTGAATTTTTTTATTTTTTGTGTGTTTTTTTTTTTAATTTTTAGTGAATACTTTTTAAATTTTAAGCAATTTTTTTACGTTTTTTAGATGAACCTTCCTTAGATGTATCTAAAAAATAAATATTTGCAAAAAAATATTTTAAAAAATTAATACATACACAAGAATATGAAAAATGTACTGAATTCTCGTATTTTTTTTTGTATTTTTGGTATTTAGTGAATTTTCTAAAGATTTTTTTCACAAATATTATACTTTTTAAGTATATTTATGTTAGGTGTATCTAGATTTTTTTTTTAAAAAAAAATTGCTTAGAATATTAAAAAAAATTAGTAAAAATAAAAAAAAAACACTAAATATAAAAAATTTCAATTTTTTGAAAAGTGAATCCTGAAAATCCAAACCAAGCAAGCTGATTCACATTTTTTTGTGACGATTTTTTAAATGGTTGCTAAAAGTTATAATTGGTGACATTTTTTGTGATAATATTTTTAAACTGTAGCTGAAAATTAATAATTAGTGACGTTTTTTAATAATATTTGATGAAAAATACTATTAATTATCACATGACCTATTCAATAATAACTTCATTTATTAGAATTTTTACGTAAGTTTCCCTTATATTATCTCTCAAAATTCTCACATGATCTCACAGTTGAGAATATATTGAGAAAAAAAAAAAAATTCTAACCTAAAAGAAGTTTTAGGAAACTTCATATAATGGAGTTGTTAATTTTCACAATATGGTTAAGCAACATATGAAATTAACCCTAAGAATAAGTTTAAATGTTAAGATTGGTAACAATCAATTAGAATCAATGAGACGGGAACACAAAGAAGAACAAAATACACAAGAATAATAAATAATATGCACACAAAGAACATAAAGAGCATAAAGTTTATGTGGTTATATTCATGATTATTGTAATCTTCACTATCATTAAAAAAAATAAAAATAAAAAAAGTTATTGAAATAAACGTTTCCCCTCACTTATAAATGCATTTAAATTAGAGCAACATGCCACAAACTTAACTTACTTATAAAAGTGTTCCTAACAAATTGTAATTAGTCTAAACCAACCTCATTCTAAACTCGTGGAAACATGTCTACCCCAATCCTTAAGCAATTTAGTGATTGACCTCTTTTAAATCAAACCAAACCACCTAACTATTCTCCCATCAAATCTCTCTCTCTCTCTACCACTTTAACATGGTGGAGGAGGCACTTTGGCTAAAAAATTGGGACAGGAACAACCAACACGGAACAAGGATTGAATCTGATTCCTCATGCATCAATCAATAAATAAATATATATATATATAGGGTAGGTATTTAATGGGTATTTTATTTTGAGAAAGACCATGTTAATTGGTCACTCTCCAAGCTATTTGATTCTATAATTGATTTTTTGTGAAAATTAATTAATTTTTTTAAAAAAATATAAAAAATGATTATAAAATTGGACATAATTTTTTTTTAATGAAAAAGTTTTATCTTTTTGTAAATTCAACATTCAAATCGTGTCTGATTCTATAATTAATTTCTATTCAAATAAAAAAATTGTATTCACTAGTCAAATCATGAGGAACATGTGTAATCTGTGTAAAACCCTTTTCTTGGTACAAAAATGAGCACTAGGATATTTCATTTTGTCCACACCTTCCAAACACTAGGTTGTGATTTGTTTTCTTGTTAATTGAAATAAGTGAAAAAAAATTACTACATCATTTGAAATGAGATTTTTATACATAAATTTTGGTGTGATTTAATTAGTATTTTTTTTAGTTGAATTGGATTTTCAATTGGTGAAATTTTAACTTGTCCATATGTAAAATTATTGTTAGCAAAAATCTGATTTAGGTCAAATTGACTTATTACTCAATTGCATTAATCAAACTAGAAGCACAATCTTTGTTACACAATCGACAGGAATAAAAAAGTTACAATAACAAGCTAACTGCTAAAAGCTACTCCTAAATTAAGGTAATCTACTCCTAAGTTAAGATAGACTAGAACTCTCATGAGTTTGATGTTTTGTTGATCCCTTTCCCTTGTATCTCCTTTGGTCTTTTATAGGTATATTTTCAAACATAATTAAACTGCCCAAAGTAATTCTTCAAAATTGTTATTCAATAAATGAAAAACCAACCCACATTCCACATTCTTAGCATAAAGTCACACGTGTTCATCTTTCAACTTGTCACCAATGAGTGTCTTCCCATGTTCCACTTTTCTTTCCTTAGTGCTATGACCCACTATACTTTGAATCACCGCCTTCAGTTTCCAAGCCCCACGTTGTTCCAGAGCCATGATGCTATGATCCACGCTTTGAATCACCTCCTTCAGTTTCCAAGCCCCACGTTATTCCAGAGCCATGATGCCATGATCTACGTTGTCATTTTCCTCCCACGCAAGCTTAGAAACACTGCTAGCAATAATAATAAATATATATAATTATGGCCATAGTAAATTTTTGAAGATGGTCCTGATCTAAATTGACAGACCAAAATTGACAGGTCACAATTAATGAAGTTAGATTTTGCCATAATTGACAAATCATAATCAATTAAACAAGACTGGGCCATAATCGACAAATAATTATTTTTTGGTGACAACAATGCCCCTTTCACATTTTGCCTTAAATGAAATAAAGAACCAAAATTTGAGCACTGTTTTTCTTTTTTAGCTATTAATGGCTTGTTACTCTTTGCCATGTTTGGCCAAAAATTATGCCTTCCAAGTGTATTTTCACAATTATTTTGTAATGGATTTATGACATCTTTTGAGAGATGAGACTGTTTTTCTATTTTAGCTACTATTGGCCTATGAAAATCCTCCAAAATCATGTTATCTTCATGACTTGGTGTATTAACCCTTCGAGCCACATACCTTGATTTTTCATGAATAATTGGCTTCTTAGGAATATGGGTATTAGCCTCCCAAGCCACATTATTTCTGTACCTTAATTTTTTTTTTGCCATTAAATCTTTTAAATTATGCTTCAAATATCAAAATTTTTCATTAATTAGGTAAATTTGACCTTCAAGTTGATGAATTTTTTCATCAAAATAATTTAAAACTCTTTGCATCAAATAATATGGAGATGATGAAATTTTTAAAACTCTTTGCATCAAATAATATGGAGATGATGAAATTATTTGAAATCTTTGCCGATAATGAGAATTAATTTCTCTTCTTATGGCTAAACTTTCACTCCCGTGCCAATAATATGGAGATGATGAAATTATTTGAAATCTTTGCATCAAATAATATGGAGATGATGAAATTATTTGAAATCTTTGCCGATAATGAGAATTAATTTCTCTTCTTATGGCCAAACTTTCACTCCCGTGCCAATATATTTCATCTTTACAACACCGAATTATTCTTTTCATATCGTTTATCATGCTATTATTTTGGCAATAAGTGTTAGAATTATTGCCATAATATTGGAAATCTTTAGACATGGAAGATGAGACATTCCATTGATAATTGATACTACCATTCCATTGGTGGTTTGCATCCATGGGTGCATATCTCGACATGCCACTTGAAGGCATGCTTGCTTCTTCATCACTATAACTCCAAATTAGACAAGTCTCACCGGGCATGCCAAAATATGTTAGCAAAAATCTGGTTTGGGTCAAATAGACAGAAGAGATTCGATAGAGAAACCAGCTTTCACGAACAGTAACTTAATCAGGCAATGTGATTGGGTGTCTTAATGCCTTGATAGGTTCAAGGACTTCTTTAAAGGTTGTAATGTGTAGAAACAAATACAAACACACTAAAATTGGTAATAAAATTGAAACTTGTTACTCAATTACATTAATCAAATAATAAGAACAATCTTTGTTACACAATTGACAGGAATCAGAAAGGTTACAAGAACCGAAACTAATTGCTAAAAACTACTCCTAAATTAAGGTAATCTACTCCTAAGTTAAGATAGACTACTCCTAGATAAAAAAAACTCTCATGAGTTTGATGTTTTGTTGATCCCTTTCCCTTGTATCTCCCTTGGTTTTTTATAGACATATTTTCAAACGAAAACTGCCCAAAGCAGTTCTTCAAAACAATTATTCAATAAATAAAAAACCAACCCATAGTTTCTTGAATCAATCTACATTCTTAGCATAAAGTCACTCGTGTTCATCTTTCAACTTGTCACGAAGGAGTGCTTTCCCATGTTCCACTTTTCTTTTCTTGGTGCTATGATCCACTATGTTTTGAATCACCTCCTTCAGTTTCCAAGCCCCACGTTGTTCCAGAGTCATGATGCTATGATCCACGTTGTCATTCTCTTCCAGCGCAAGCGTAGGAACACTGCTAGCAATAATAATAATAATAATAATCATAATAATAATAATAAAATATAATTATGGCCATAGTAAATTTTTTAAGATGGCCCTGATCTAAATTGATAGACCAAAATCGACAGGTCACAATCAATGAAGTTAGATTTTTCCATAATTGACAAGTCACAATCAATTAAACGAGACTTGGCTATAATCGACGAGCCATAATTGACAAACAATTATTTTTTGGTGTCAACAATTATATGTACTCCTTGGATAATAAAGTAATTATGAAACTTATTATATTTTATTTTTTTACAAGCACAAATAAATAAAAATACAAAAACTGTTTATTACACTTAATAATAACCTTTGGATTAACAGATTCATACTCTTTATCTCCGGTAGAGAAAAAAAAAAAAAAAAAAACCTATGAACTTGACATTTTGGTGTTCATCAACCAGTAATATCTAGCGGACATTTTGTATGTCAGTTCCGTTTGTTTTAATGTAAAATATTTTACACAAAAAAATATTTTTCTTGTAAAATGATTTTATACAGAAAAATTATTTTTGTTTTTGTATTTTGGCATTTGTTGACACATGAAACAAAAACATAAAAGATAAATTTTAATTCAATAAAGTGTCATTTATAACTTTTTAGTGAGTTAAGATATTTATTTAAAAAGACTAAATATGCTGCAAAGGTAGTGAGCGAATTAATCAATTTTGTAAAAATTAACTTAAGAAATTTTTAAAATAAGTCATTTTTTAAAAAATGGTGCACAAATATTTTCCTTAAAAAATATTTTACTTACTTTTTATTTAACTAAATAACAAAAAATAAATAAAATATCTTACGTCAAAATAAACATAACCTAATGATTAATTGGCGAGCCCAAGCGGAAACACACAAATAGCAGAAAGATATATTAAGTGGGGACTTATTTACAGAACGGACCAAGTCATGTGTAGGTTTCACATCCTGACCCTTAACCTTACAAACACATGGATAATCAAAAAACTTGCTAACCGACATTATATCAGCCATAGCAGTACAAGAAGACCAAAAGGGAATAACTTTATTACATAGAACATCCACCAAAAGTTGTGAGTCCGTCCATATACTAACTTTGCGCAAATTTTGCTCATTTGCCCACTGTATTACGCCAAGTGTTTTTTTTTCTAAAATTCTTAAAGTGGTGTATTGTGTGGTTGAGATTTAATACTGAAAAATTGATGTGACTTGTCATTAAATCTCAACCACACAATGCACCACTCTAAGAAACTTCAAGAAAAAAAAACTCTAGAGGATCCTTACTCACTGTATTGCTTGTTGACAAGCCATAACTTCCGCTGCAAAAGGTGACGTAAGTTGCATTTGGAGAGCTCATTGTGCCATACGTTCCCCATCACCATGGTAGCAAATCCATGCTATACCAGCACTACGATCTTCATGTCGCCATGATCCATCAACCAAGACTTTAAAGTCCTGCAAACAACCATCAATGAAATTAGTAGCTTCCAGTATACAAGAACTATGCTCCTTTCCTAAGTTAGATGTTTCAATCAACAGCTCGTCCATCTAGACATTATCAAAATCTTATGTGCCAATCCTTCTATTCAAAGAAAAAACCAATTCATTTGCTAGACCAATGGCTTGGTGGCAAGATAAAGGTGTATCTGTAAATACAACATTATTTTGTTGTTTCCAAATTGCCCATAACACAGTAATAAGTTGACAAATTGTTGGGAAAAAATGGCTTTTTAGTGACTTTAATGTGAAATTAAAGTAGGTCTTAGCCATTGGTTGAGGTGGGATTAAATAAGTTTAAATTCTTTGTAATAAGGTCTTTACACTACAAAAAGAATGACAAAAAACCATTAAGAATTGAATGAGAAATTGTCTCATAAAGTAAGCTTTATAAATGAGATATTGAGAATTGTGTATAGCTACCAATCCTACATTGATTGTAGAGGAAAATTTTGATGGATATTTAAACTTCAAGATTATGAGAAGGGTATGAACTCTTTGGGACAGCCAAATTTTCCGAAGGAAGTGAGTTATGGATGCTTCAAGGATGGGCTTGGGCCAAGACTATGGTCCAAGTTGGTTATGGCAAAATTGCCACACACGCGCGCACCGGTTCAGGTTCGGGTTCGGGTCCGTGGTCATTGGTCCTTGCGCTTGAGGCTTGAGGGAATGGGTTTGGGTTGGGCCGAATTGGTGATCCACCAATCTAAAATTTTTGGGCCAAGTCTGTTGCAGTTGTGTATATAGTATATATATCTAGTATAATTGTCCCATCAGTTTTGTTCTATCACTCCAGCAGTTTTGCAGGAGCAATGAGCATTGGTTGCCAGCCTTCATGGGCTTTGGTTGTTAGTCTTCATGACTGGAGGCTCCTCCTCTCGCCCCCATTGTGTATAAAAGGAGGCCCATCTTCCTTGGTTTGTTACATATTTTTTGCTTTCAGAATATATCAATCAGTTTGCTTCTCCTATAATATATTCTTCCTGTGTGAGAGAGTGCTGTCATTGTCAGTTCGCCAAAGCTAACAGAAGGTGCTTCTGCGTTAGCCGATCTATACCATCTTATTCTGGGAGACAGAAGTTGACGTTCCTCCAGCACCCACGGTGAGGCGGCTAATCTGTTTTAAGGATACTGTGATATTACACAGAATTTGGTTTGGTTCCTTGTTTTCATATTTCAATTAAATATGTATTTTTATTAATCTTGTTTCATGTTTCATGCTCTAGAATGTAATTTATCAAGCATGGTTTTATTTGATGTTCTATTTTTTAATTTAAAAAGACATGGATCTATTTGTTTTGTTTAATCATACAATTTGGACAACAATCTTAAAACAGATTATTTATGTTTCTCATGACATTAACAAATAGATTCATATAGATTAATTTCCCCTTCTGTTAGATATAAATATTTGTAACATGCTACTGTTTGATCCGAAGCACTGTATGCCTGTACAATAATTAAGCCCACTATTTTACCTTGTTAAATTCATGAATACAAATTCTGATTGTCCTTTGGATATTATATTGGTTGGTACTTCTGTTAGCTTTGCTTAATTTCAAAAATGAGTTGTTCCAATTGATTTAGTTAAATAGATATGCATTAAAAAAAAAACAAAAACAAATTAGTCTATTGTTGCAATTTAATTTGTTTAATAATTAATTGATTGGTTCATATTTGTTTGCTTCTTGTTTGTATTTGTGGTTGTTAGACTTATTTATTTTGATGATTTATTTAATTTTGTTTTAATTTATTTGGAAGAGAAAATAAAATCAAAATTTATTTTGATGATTTGTTTAATTTTGTTTTAATTTATTTGAAAGAGAAAATAGAATCAAAATTTATTTTGATGATTTATTTGAAATAGAAAAATAGAATCAATATTTACTTTGATGATTTATTTAATTATGTTTTAATTTATTTGAAAGAGAAAAATAGAATTAAAATTTATTTTGTCCCATTATTTCTCACCTAAACTTTTATTCTAAATATTGTTAGAATGTATTTAATATTTGTTTAAATCAGGAGTTCAAACAGCCCAAAAACAGAGGTTCAAATAGCCCAAACAGAGGTTCAAACAGCCCAGCAGAGCAGCAGTCCAAAAGGTTCAAATCTGTCAAAGAACCGGACGTCCAGGTGGACATCTGGCCGGTCATCTGGCGGGACGACCGGCCATTTTTGCCCAGTTCTGCTTCGTTTCGAATTTTGCTCTCAACGGGATTGAGCTACAACGGCTAGTATTCCAATTAAAGTTGTTCCAGACCAAACCTTGTCTCCCACAAGTTTAAATTAGCAATGATGGAATGATTTATGTTTAAAATCAATGCAATGGCTCTATAAGCCTCTTGATCTATATATACCAGAGAGCCTCAGTGAAAACAACACATAAACTATATACAAGTTACAGAACCCAGAAAACATTCCTTGATCAAAAATCATTCTCATCTATTCTCTGAAAAATTCTCTGAGAAGTGTTCTTTAATTTTTGTTTACATCCTCTCTCAGAAATTATACACTTAGCCCTATAGCCTTAAGCTCATCTTTCCTGTGTGAGATTTACAGAAAAATCTTCATTTTTATATCTAATCAATATTTACTTTGATGATTTATTTAATTATGTTTTAATTTATTTGAAAGAGAAAAATAGAATCAAAATTTATTTTGTCCCATTATTTCTCACCTAAACTTTTATTCTAAATGTTGTTGGAATGTATTTAATATTTGCTTAAATCAGGAGTTCAAACAGCCCAAAAACTGAGGTTCAAACAGCCCAAAACAGAGGTTCAAACAGCCCAGCAGAGCAGCAGTCCAAAAGGTTCAAATCTGTCAAAGAACCGGACGTCCAGGTGGACATCTGGCCGGTCATCTGGCGGGACGACCGGCCATTTTTGCCCAGTTCTGCTTCGTTTCGAATTTTGCTCTCAACGGGATTGAGCTACAACGGCTAGTATTCCAATTAAAGTTGTTCCAGACCAAACCTTGTCTCCCACAAGTTTAAATTAGCAATGATGGAATGATTTATGTTTAAAATCAATGCAATGGCTCTATAAGCCTCTTGATCTATATATACCAGAGAGCCTCAGTGAAAACAATACATAAACTATATACAAGTTACAGAACCCAGAAAACATTCCTTGATAAAAAATCATTCTCATCTATTCTCTGAAAAATTCTCTGAGAAGTGTTCTTTAATTTTTGTTTACATCCTCTCTCAGAAATTATACACTTAGCCCTATAGCCTTAAGCTCATCTTTCCTGTGTGAGATTTACAGAAAAATCAGAGTTTCATTTTTATATCTATCTTTGAGAGATAACTATTGTAGCTTTCTTTGAAAGCAAAAACAACTTATTTTCAACCTTGTAAGAGTGTAATACATTCAGTGTTCTTGACTTATAAAGTCTCTGTAAAATCTCTGGAGGATTGCTCCAGCTGTGAAAATGTTGCTAGCACCCTGTGAAGCTAGAGTATAGTGAAAAATCTCAAGTGAAGCTTGAGAAGTGGATGTAGGCCGAGTTGAAACCGAACCACTATAAATTTGTTTGCCTCTCTCTCCTTTATCTCTTTACTTTATTCAAATTTCCATAGCTATATTTCACATTTTTCATTGTGCAAAAATCGTTAGCTGACATAATTGTTAGAACACTTGTTTTAATTATTTTTATTTCATTAACTATATTTGTCTATTGTGTTAGTCATAAATTTTTTATTAGAGTATTATTGTAATAAATTGTAAAAACCTAATTCACCCTCCTCTTAGGTTGTCTTTTGGGTAACAATTGGTATCAGAGTCTAGACTCTTACTTTAGATTTAACTATCTGAGAGTTTCAATCCATAGCAACCTTAGGTAGCACTAGCACTGCTGAAGGACAAGCTACAAATAGACCACCATTGTTTGACGGAAACAATTATAGCCATTGGAAAGATAAGATGACCCCATTCCTACAAGCCATTGATTATGCTATGTGGATTATTGTCACCAAAGGTCCAAAAATTCCTACCAAATTAATAGACAATATTAGTATACCTAAAACTGAAGATGAATGTGATGAGAGGGATCACAAATTATTGCAAGCCAATGCTAAAGCCAAACTCACCCTTGTTTGTGGATTAAACTCTAAGGAGTATAATAGAATTTCAAATTGTGATTCGGCAAAAGAAATTTGGGACAAACTTGAAGTAACTTATGAAGGTACAAACCAAGTAAAGGAATCTCGTATTGATATGCTTGTTCATAGTTATAAATTGTTTAAAATGAACTCTGATGAATCTATTTCAAGTATGTTTACTAGATGTACTGAAATTGTAAACTTTTTGAAATCTCTTGGCAAAACTTATACTAACAGTGAGTTGGTGAGAAAAATTCTTAGGTGTTTACCAAAGTATTGGGAAGCAAAGGTCACCGCCATTATAGAAGCCAAAGATCTCTCCACACTTGGATTGGATGAGCTTATGGGTTCCCTTATGACTCATGAGATCACCATGAAAGGACATGGGGATGTTGAAAACAAAAAGAAAAGTGGAATTGAATTCAAAGTATCATCAAATGAAGAAGAATATGAAAACTCCAGTAAGGATGAAAGCTGTGCCATGTTTAGTAGAAATCTCAAAAAGCACTTCAAGAAAAACAATTATGGAGGAAGAAGACTTTTAAAAAAGGAGTACAACAAAGATAACAAGAAAGAACCTATTATTTGCTATGAGTGCAAAACTCCTGGACATATGAAGATGGATTGTCCAAAATTGAAAAATCATGGAAAAGACTACAAAAGAAACAAGAAGGCCATGGTAGCAGCTTGGGGAGAAAGTGAAGATGAAAACTCAAGTGATGAAATTGAAAATGAAGTAGCCAACTTGTGTCTCATGGCTATTGAAGATGAAGATGTAAGAATATCCATAAAGTGGCCCATATGCCACATGTTTGTTTTATTTATTATATATATTTAATTGGTTTAATGACTAATGGGTAACTAATGTCTGTTCACTATCCCATATGGTGGTTTCATGGGACTTTACAACTTTCCTGATGGTGGGAAGTTATAAGGAGTTGCACTTGGATATGGGTCCAAGCCTATCTATATATATGCCTGTGATAGCCATCAAACACAGACGTTGTTTTGTGAATAGAATAGGCTTGAAACTCTGTTCCTTCCACTTTTCCCATATGGTTATGTAAAAGTGTTCAGTGAGTGGGTTTTGTTTATACATTCAAGATTTGATCACTCAAGGATAAAGATTCAAAGGATAGAACATCATGATAGGAGGTATTCTTCTTTCTGAATTAAAATTATTTTAATTCTCACAATTGGTATTAGTGCCAACCTTCTGTTTTGTTGTTTAGTTTTTATTTCAAATTCTTGCATCAAACTATTATCAATTTCGTGAATCGAATTAAGCCTATTCTATTCATGTGACATTTGTATATTAATTCACACCATAAAATTTAACAATTCAGAATCATTGTAGAATCAGAATGAGTAATTTATATTGCATAACTTTTGAATATCACTATTAAAGAAAAAGAAGCATTGTTGTAATAGTAGAGTCCATCGTGATTTGTGCTAGTGGTATTTACATTTATTTAGAATTTTCTCCTGCTCTGAATCTATTTTATTTAGAAGACTTGTTGTGTGTCATTAACTATTATTTTTAAAACACACATTAAAGAGCAAAATATTTAATCTGATTCTGTATAAAATCTAGAAATTCTCATACTTTTATTTGGATTTATTTGGTTTATTTTAAAAAGGCATGAAAGACTTGAATTTATTTCTAGAATTTTCATAAAGAAATTTTAACATGCTGTTAAGGATGTTTTGTTTATTATCGTTGCACGTTTAAATAGTAAGCAAATTCAATTGAATCTCATACAGTGAATTATAACATGTTCTTTTAGTTTTTATAATTTTTGAGATTCATTAGCATGTTATCTAAAATAATGTAATATTATATTACATGCATTAAGGTAATTATTTATGCATTGAAAATTCATGTGAAATAAGAGTATGAATACAGTATGTGTTGGGCTTATGGAATTTATATTGGTCCAATTTTTAAGCAAAATCTAGTATAAGGTTGAATTACATGTGTTTGGTCTTGGGATTTTTCATGTGATATTACTTTGATTATATGTATTATACATTATGTGCATTGAGATTATGTATTTGTTGTGACTATAAGGATTTGCTCACATTAATAAATTATGCCATATTTAAAAAATTTATTCTGTTTTAAGAGTAGGCATAGCATCTTAAGACATAAAGATCTGATCCTCAATATTTTGATCATATAAATTTAAAAATTAATTGGCATTTTTACATTGCAATTATGTTTTATAAATAATTTCTTAGTCCCACATGAAAGTAATTATTTATGAAATTTAATTGGAATAAGATAATGGATTGGGTATTAAAAGGATTGAACACTCTAAACCCATAGGTATGAGTTTTCTTTTCCTTACATATTTCGGAACCCATTAGTCTTATTTTAAAGTAATAGCAAAGCTAATACAGTTTAGTGACCTCTACCCACAGGAAGGTTTAGATTTGTTACTGAATTTGACATTGGTTGATTCAGAATATAACTATTGTTTCAAAGCATTAATAATGTTCTTGGTAATTGCAGTGATTTCTACATCTTTACTATCTAATGAGTTTTCTCGTATTCCATTCTTGAACGGTGATAATTTTTCGAACTGGAAGCACAAAATCTTTCTAACATTAGGGTGCATGGACCTCGATCTGGCACTCCGTGTGGCTGAATCTCCTAAACCCACGAACGAGAGTTTCGCTGCAGAAAAGAGTGCTTATGATAAGTGGGAGTGATCCAATTGCTTAAGCCTAATGCTCATAAAGTCACATATCAGCCAGAGCATTAGGGACTCAATCCCACCATCTGATAAGGTCAAGAATTACATGAGGGCTATTGAAGAGCAATTTGTTAGTTCTGACAAAGCATTGGCTAGAACCCTAATGCACAAACTATCAAGAATGAAGCATAACAATTTTAGGAGTGTGTGTGAGTGTAGACCACCCGAACTCGCTGCGCGGGCCACCCTTTTCAGAAAGTGCGCGAAGTTGTGTTCTTAGCTACTACAGTTCGAACTCCTGTCACGGTTCTAAATCTAATCTCACAAAGTGCAATGTAAGACTGATAAATCACCAAAGAGTCCAAATCTAGCAAATCGTTTTGGAAAACTGATTTTAATCAACAAGCGCCAAACATGGACTGCTTTGCCAGATTTCAGAGTCGCCACCTAAATATTTTATTTGGGAAATTTAGGAAATCCTGACTCGTGCCTAAGGCCACATGTCCGTCATCACCAAAGTTGTCTCGGCTCAGAAACTTGGGTACGAGAGGGGAAGGTCCTGAAATGAGCACCCCCGCTCGCCCGATCAATGATCAGCCTCTACTAACATGATATGTTATTTTTGAAAACACATGTGTTCTTATTCCGGTTATTTAGCTAACTTACTACGTGATGCGTACAGCATACAAGTATAGACTAAATCACTTGAGTTGGAACAAAACATCTCATGTTTGTTTTTTTGAAAATGGTTTGAAAATGCTACTCGCAAGTAAGCTAAAATGGATGGCATATGAATACAACAACTGATACATGTATTCAAATAGGTATTGAAATACAATGCAATTTGGATGATGCGCCGAGCCCAGTGCATGCAATACGAATGAATGATGCACGCATACAAGCATAAGGATGCTCATTGAAATATACCATAAAACTAACCATCGAAAGCAGTTAAGTAAAAGGGAAGACATTCACACACACACGCACACTTATTACAAAACTTGCCCTCTCAGCGGAGGGTCCGAATAAGTAAGCTAAGCTAGCTATGCTAAGCTACTTATCTACAAACCAACTAATTAACTAACTTAGCTAATTAATTATTACAACACAAATGAATCTGAACAACTAGCTAATATAAGCTAATTAAATACAAACCAAATTAATTAATTAAACACTTAACTAATTAATTACAAAATAACTAAGTTAATGAACTAGTTTAGCTAAGCAATTTAAACAAATGGCCTCGGGAAGCGAGGGAGATATGCATGCGCGGTCGGCTTCGCTCGGAAATCCATTACCGTGCCTCATGATGCCTCTATTTGCACTCTTTTGGTCTTCTGAAAATTATGCCAACTTCCAGGTTGCTTTTGACCCATCTCAGGAACATGCTGAGGAATGATCGGCCAAAGATGGTGGCCATTGGCCAGAGTTTATGGCCATCGGCCACTTCTGATAGCCGATCGACAGACATGGATGGCCGGTCAGCTACTCTGGTGGCCGGTCGGCCATTTCCTCCTGCAATTTCTCCTTTTGCTGCAACAGAGCACAAACAAGGGCATGGCAGTGTATTTGCAAGGGAATGTGTGTACAACCACACTCCTTATCGTATCTCAAGTTCAAAGGAGTGTAGTGCTCGGCTGTCAAGCCATTAATCACGCATCTCAATGCATGATGGCCAAAGAGTCACGCTTACATAATGTTGATGAATGCACAAATAACACATAGGACTCGATGAACCTCCACCTTATCATACATGATCAAAGCTGTCGGTGACCTAAGGAATCAGGCACGTTTCATCACATTGAGTATGAAACGTCCCTCGTTCCTCGTGTTTGGATTAACGTCCGATCCAAACACAATGCAATGCAACACACGTGCAAACAACATGCTCATCTACCAACATGCTAATCTTGACATGTTAAGGTGGTATGCACAAGATTCTATCATGCAAACACTCATGCACAACATTAGAACACTTAAGCATTAAACACTAGTGAAGGATACAACACTAGGACCATGCAACACAATACTCAATGGACTAAACTAACACCAAAAAGATCTCATGCATGCCAAAACAGTGGTTAAAATGATCTGAAATGATAGCTTGAAAGGCAAGAAAATGATGCTCATGCAATGGCTCACAAACAAGGCATAAAGGTGCAACTCTCAAGAGCACTTAAAGAGTGAAAAACATGGAAGTGTGGCAACACTATATGCTCTGAAATAACATGCCAAATGATGCCAAAACATGCAAATACCTTAAGCCAAGCATGCAAGATATCTCAAAACTCAAAGCTATTCAAGGCTATTGCACTACAAGCATGCATAACAAGCATTATACGACCAACAAGCTTCAAAACAGAGCTAAAGCATGTTAAAACATGGGCAAAAACTTGCTGGAGTGGAGCCAAAACATGCTAGAATAATGGGCCAAAACACCAAGTATACTAGGCTAGTGAGCAAGGTTTACACTACAAGTGTAAAAAGCATGCAAGAGGTGGCTCTACCAACCAAAATTAGAGTTACAACATGCTAAAATAACACCAAAAACATGCTGAGATAGAACCAAAATAGGCTAGCATGATGGATCAAAGTATTGAGCACACAAGGCTAAATGGCAAGATTACACTATAAGTGTAAAAAGCATGCATGAGGTGACTCAACCAAGCCAAAACAGAGTTATACCATACTGAAATAAGGCCAAGAATAGGCTGAGAACAAGCCAACACACGCTAGAAACACATGCTCAATAATTAGGCCAACAAGGCAAGCAAACAAGACAAGAGGGGAGGGGACCACCCCTCTCATTTTGGACCTCAAAACCACATTTCTATCACTGAAAATCCACTGGATTTCAGTGGTTAAAAGGGCAAATAAAGATTGCCTCAAAGGCCTTAAAAGATGGCACCAAGCTCAAGTCAGTAAGGCACACAAGAGGGTAGAACACCTTCAACACCAAAGAGGCCTCAAACAACCATTTTAAGCACTTAAAAACAAAGGTTTTTGTAGTTGAAAGCTAAGCCAAAAGAAGCATGCAAAGATGGCTAAACACTTAAGCAAAACAAAGCTTAAAGAGGGTAACTACTCACCCCTGAAGAACAACTTCAAAACCAGCAACTTCTGATGCAAAAACCAACTTTTAGGCTCCAAACAAGATCCTCAAGCACCTTAGTAACAAAATGATGGTGCTTTATTAGGTGTTGTAGTGCAAAAGTGAAAAGAAAATACACTTTAAGGCACAAACTAGCACAAATATATATATAGAGAGAGAGAAATATAGAGAGAGAGGGATATGTTTAGCCCTAATCCAAAATTCTCAACCTCTGAAAGGGGAAAGGAGCCTTCCCTTATATAGAATCACAAGCCTCAAGCTTGTTTGACAAGCTAGAAGCTTGTTACAATCCCTCCATACACGTGTATGGAGGATGCATTCTGTGCTCACTAGCTGGCACATCTCGCAACAAAATATTTACAAAAGCAAAGAAAAGGGCCTCAGCCAAAGAAACTGGCCGACCGGCCATTAAAAGGGCTGACCGGCCACCACTGATGGCCGATGGAAAGAGGGCACGATTGATGGGCACGGGGCCTGGCCGATGGGTTGTAGGGATGGCCAGCAGGCGACCCTCTTCCCTTAGAAACAAAGCCACAAGCTCTTGGTCCACAACCAAGCACAAAATAGACAAGTTGAGAGGCTCTAAGGCAAGGCGCACAGCCGAGACCTTCAGGAACTCAAAACGAACACGGGCATGGATGATCATCGAGTGTTCAAACGATGACGTCTAAGCCTTGAGGACAGTTAAAAATGGGGTGTCTACAGTGAGCACATCATGGAAATGAGGGACATTGCAGCTTGTCTTAAGTCCTCAGAGATTGAGAAGAAAGGTAATCTCATATCTCTTGTGTGTTATGAATCTAATTTTGTTAATACTCATCAATATGATTGGTGGATTGATTCTGGTTCTACAGTTCACATTGCTAATACCATGCAAAGCTTCCTCAGCCTAAGGAAATCGACGGGAAGTGAACAAGGCATCTATTCGGGCAATGGGATGCGTTCGCCCGTCGAAACTGTTGGAACTTTCGGACTTTTTTTAAAAAATGGCTTTGTTTTGGATCTTGAAAATGCATTTTACATTCCATCTTTTTCAAAAAAACTTAATTTTTGTTTGTAGACTAGTACCGTTTGGATTTGAATTTCAGTTTGTTGGTGCAAATTTTAGTTTATTTAAAGACTTTGTTTCTGTAAGATTTGGTACTTTAATTAATGGTTTGTACAAATTAAATCTGGATCCTGTTTTTGAACAAAATCTTTTAACCTTGCATGGTGATATTGGCATTAAGCGTAATATTGTTGGTGAGTTCTCCTCTATTCTTTGGTATAGGAGATTGGGACATATCTCCATTGAGAGAATAAAGAGGTTGGTTAATGATGAAGTCATTTTGACTCTTGATTTTACCAACTTTGGTATATGTGTGGATTGCATAAAGGGAAAGCAGAAGACTAGTAAAAGTGCCAAAAAGAGTGAGGAAATTCTTGCCAGTTGAAGTGAGGGTGTGTAACCCACATTTAAAGAAATTGGACCCCAGAACAGTTAGTTGTTTTTTCATAGGCTATGCAGAAAACTCCAAGGGTTATAGATTTTATTGTCCTTCAAATTCACTTAGAATTGTTAAAGCTAGAAGTGCTAAGTTTATTGAGGAAGTTGACCCTAGTGGGAGTTACCCTCGAAAGATAGAGTGAAAGGAATCACGGGATCCGGATACAACACCTATGAATATAGGTGAATTGGTTGTCTTTCAAGATAATCAACCCGATATTCTTGAAAATCAACAAATTCAAGAACTTTCACCACAAGAGGAAGAAGTCAACATAGAGCCTGTAGCTCAAGTCCCAATTGAGACTACAGCATTAAGGAGATCCTCACGAGCTAGAAAGTCAGCAATTTCTGGTGATTATTTTGTATACTCAATGGAGTCTGATTTTGACATTGGACCTAAAGATGATCCTATTTCATTTTCCAATGCCATGAATAGGGATGATTCTAAATTATGGTATGATGCCATAAAGGAAGAGTTGGAATTTATGGCTAAGAATCAAGTTTGGAAAATTGTCGAGTTGCCTAAAGGAGTTAAAGCTGTTGGCTGTAAATGCGTCTATAAGACCAAGAAAGACTCAAATAGTAATGTCGAACGATATAAGGCCAGACTTGTAGCCAAGAATTTTACTCAAAGAGAAGGCATCGATTATCATAATACATTTTCTCCGGTTTCTAAAAAGGATTCATTTCGAATTATCATGACATTAGTAGCTCATTTTGATTTAGAACTACATCAAATAGATGTGAAAACGACATTTTAAAATGGGGATCTTGTGGAAGAAGTATACATGAACCAACCTGAAGGTTTTTGTTCTGATAAAGATAATCACTTAGTTTGCAAGCTCAAGAAATCCATATATGGACTAAAACAAGATTCCCAACAGTAGTATTTAAAGTTCCACAATATTATTACTTCATATGGTTTTACGGAGAATGTTGTGGACAATTGTATATACCTTAAGGTTAGTGGGAGCAAATACATTTTTCTAATTCTATATGTGGATGACATTTTACTTGCATCTAATGATTTGGGATTGTTGCATGATATTAAACAATTTCTTTCCCAAAATTTTGAAATGAAGGATATGGGTGAAGCTTCTTATGTCATTGGCATAGAGATTCACAGAGATAAGTCCAAAAGGACATTAGGACTATCTCATAAAGCCTACATTGAAAGAGTTTTGGAGAAATTCAAGATGAGTGATTGCACTTCTAATGCAGCGCCCCTTTTAAAGGGTGACAAATTCAGTTTAAGTCAATGTCCGAAGAATGATTTGGAAAAGGAACAAATGGTTAGCATTCCCTATGCGTCTGCCGTAGGCAGTTTAATACATGTTTTGGTTTGTACACGACCTGACATTGCATTTGCAGTTGGGATGCTTGGAAGATACCAAAGTAATCTAGGAATGGAACATTGGAAGGCTGCAAAGAAAATCATGAGATACTTAAAGGGAACCAAGGACTACAGGCTTACTTACAAGCATGTCGACTGTCTTGAGGTGGTTGGATATTCAGACTCGGATTTTGCGGGTTGTCAAGATTCCAGAAAATCCACTTTAGGATATGTTTATCTGCTAGCAAGCGGTGCTGTTTCATGGAAGAGCGCCAAAGAGACGATAATTGCATCGTCAACAATGGAAGTAGAGTTTCTAGCCTGCTTTGAAGCAACCTCACAGGCTATTTGGTTAAGGAATTTTATCACAGGGCTTCGAATTGTGGATTCAATTTCTAGGCCATTAAAGGTTTACTATGATAATTCGGCTGCGGTTTTCTTCTCTAACAACAACAAAAGTGGTAGCCAAAGCAAGCATATTGACATAAAGTATATTGCTATTCGAGACCGTGTTAAGAAGCAAGAAGTCAGCATTGAGCATATTAGCACCGATACGATGATTGCAGATCCCATGACCAAAGGTCTTTCTGTAAAGGTGTTTTCAAAACACGTTGAGGGCATGTGACTGATTGATTAGCTCAATAATTTTTCTAGTTGTTGTTTTATTTTGTTTTGTCATGACATTTTGATTATTATTAGTGAAAAGCATCATTTTGTGCACCTAAAGTATTTGTGATGCTATGCAGTCCATTGGGACTATTGATTCATAGGGATCATTGGACCCATAATAACTTTTTAGAAGTTATTCATAAAGAATGACACCACATAAAGTTGAGAGTGTGATACAATATAATACATGGAAGGAAATACTTAATTGATAGAGTATAACCGCCATGATTCGTGTATTATACCTCTAAGGTTTGGGTATTTTTATTTAATGGCCATTATCAGTTTGTTAGTTACCTGACAGTCAACAACGTGTGTTATATGTGCCAAGTGGGAGAATGTAAGAATATCCCTAATGTGGCCCATATGCCACATGTTTGTTTCATTTATTATATATATTTATTATATATATTTAACTGATTTAATGACTAATGGGTAACTAATGTTTGTTCACTATACCATATGCTGGTTTTATGGGACTTTATAACTTCCCTGATAGTGGAAAGTTATAAAGAGCTACACTTGGATATGGGTCCAAGCCTATCTATATATATGCCTGTGATAGCTATCAAACACAGACGTTGTTTTGTAAATAGAATAGGCTTGAAACTCTATTTCTTCCACTTTTCCCATATGGTTCTATAAAAGTGTTCAGTGAGTGGGTTTTGTTTATACATTCAAGATTTGATCATTTAAGGATAAAGATTCAAAGGCTTGAACATCATGGCAGGAGGTATTCTTCTTTCTGAATAAAAATTATTTTAATTCTCACAAAAGACTCTATTTAAGATGAGGTAACTACTCTTTATGAAAAACTTGAAAGTGCATTCCATGAACTACAAGATGAATTTAGAAAAGTTTGTGCCAAAAATAATGTGTTAAAAAAATCGGTTGCATCTTTATCTAGTAATGTAGAAGAATTAAAGAAAGAAAAATTGTTTTAAAAAATGATTTTGACACAATCTCTAATGAGAAAACTGCTTTAAAAAACAATGTTCATGATATAACAAAAACACATGAAAATTTTGTGAAAGGTAGAAATAATCTCAACATGCTTCTTGGAAATCAAAGATGTGTTTTCGATAAGGTGGACATTGGATATGACCCTATTAAAAAACAAAAGAATCTCAATATAATTTTTGAAAAGGCACCTCTCATGACACACCCTCATATTACTTGTCATTATTGTAGAAAGAAAGGCCATTATATATCTTATTGTCCATTTAAAAAGAATATGAACATGAGAATTAAAAAGATTTGGATTATTAAGGGATCTAACAAAACTAACTAAGAAGGACCCAAGAAACTATGGGTACCAAAAACCAACACTTAATTGCCATCTTGTAGATTTGCCTTAAGTCCAAAGCTAAAGAAGGGAAGTGGTACCTTGATAGTGGATGTTCCAGACACATGACTGGAGATAAATCCTTCTTTACTACACTGTCATCCAAAGATGGAGGCTTTGTTACTTTTGGAGACAACAAGAAAGGAAAAATCATCGGTATTGGTAGCATCGGACATCTAGTCTAGGTGATAAACATTATTGTCTTGTTAGAGTTGATGATTATTCAAGATTTACATGTGTTATGTTTTTAGCACACAAAGATGAAACATTTTCTTCTTTCACCAAACTCTGTCGTAGAATTCAAAATGAAAAAGACTTTCTTATCACTAAACACCGACAAACAATTGGTGGATATTTTCACAAAACCCCTAAGCGAGGATCGCTTCAATTTTATTCATGGCGAGCTTGGAATGTCAATTTCTACTTAAAAGGTTTTGTTGTGACTGTGAAACTTGAATTTTTGTTAAAATGATATATGTATATTGCTACATTCATATGGACACATTTATATCAGTTGAATACTCTCAAGTCCTTCATACATTTATCCTTAACAGCTTGCCATTCTCAACTGTGTAATTTTTTTTTGATTTTGCATCTTGAGCTTAATTTAACTTTTCATACATTAATTTTTTATTTTTTTAATTTTTGCTATTAGGCTTAATTTCTTTTATTTTTTTATTTTATTTTTCTCTTTTCTTTCGTTCTGCTATTAAGCTTAATTTCTTTTTTCTGTACTTAAACATAAAAATAAAAACAAATCAAAATAAAACTATTTACATAAAAAAAATAAAAATAAAAATATTTACATATAAAAAAAAATCCTTCATTTTTTTTACGGCCATATACCGATCTCACTTACTTGCCTCTTCCATCGTTTTCTTCCTCTTTTTATCACCGTGGGAGGCCCTTAAAGGCCCTGCCCCCATGCTTTCATCGAGAGTGAGAACTCCCCGCCGATTATCAAAGGCCAAGAACGTAGATGCTCCAAATCGGGCCATGGAGGTGGCCTGCCGTTTCAACTCTTTATTTTCAACCTTCAGTGCGCATATCTCTGCTCGCGCATTCTTGTACATGCGCTGGAGCAGAGAGAGTTGGGTGTTGACCTGATGGAGCTCACTCGTCCTGTTCTGCAGTCGGTGAGCCAATTTTGTGACTGCAGTCACTGTCTCCATACAGGACGTCAGTGTGAAATGATTGGCTTCAATGTCTGATTGAGCTGCCATTATTTGCTCAATCGACATCATAGGAAGGTTGGGAAGAGTAGGAGCCGGGGCACTTAGCCCAGCAGCGCTTATTGGATCATTCAGGTCCAAAAATAGAGTAAGGAGACGGGACGAGGCCATGTAGTAGGAGAGAGAGATGTAATCAAAATGAGGGTCATTTTTAGCAACCTTTTTGCTCTGCTCAGTCTCTCTATTCTATCTCTCTCAAGAAGACGAAGAAAGGGATGGACGCCAATGCGGAAAAAGAAGGAGAAGAGAGTGATTAAGAAGAAGAAGAAAGAGAAGAAGACAAGAGGGAGAGTGAGCCGAGGCAGTTGATTGACCCATCTAGCTTTTGTCGGTCGGCTGATGCAAAAGTGAGGCCGCGTGTCCGACGCGATTTTCGATGGAAAAGAGAGAGGCGGGCGAATCATATATATATATATATATATATGTATATTTATGTTTTGATTATCTGTTTTTGATTCCATTTATCACTATCATTTTCCTTCTCCTCCTCCAAATTCTGAGCTATGATTTCCTTTTGATAATGTCACAGGGGGAGAAAAATATGATGTTATGTATTATGGTATTATTTTCAAACTAATATAATGTTATGTATTATGGTATTATTTTCAAGTTAATATGATGTTATGTTTTCATAGTTTGATATCTTCGTCTCATATCATGTCTCTAATTAAAAGCTTATTTATTACACATGTGCTAACCTATGTATTTAGAAATGAATTCAGGGAGTATGACTTAAGGGGGAGCTTTTCTTTCTCCCAAATCAAATCAAAATATCATTTTGTGTCATCATAAAAAAGGGAGAGATTGTTAGACTTATTTATTTAATTTTGTTTTAATTTATTTGGAAGAGAAAAATAGAATCGAAATTTATTTTGATGATTTGTTTAATTATGTTTTAATTTATTTGAAAGAGAAAATAGAATCAAAATTTATTTTGATGATTTATTTGAAAGAGAAAAATAGAATCAACATTTATTTTGATGATTTATTTAATTATGTTTTAATTTATTTAAAAGAGAAAAATAGAATCAAAATTTATTTTGTTCCATTATTTCTCACCTAAACTTTTATCCTAAATGTTGTTAGAATGTATTTAATATTTGTTTAAATCAGGAGTTCAAACTGCCCAAAAACAGAGGTTCAAACAGCCCAAAATCAGCGGTTCAAACAGCTCAGCACAAATAGTGTTGGAAATGGTTATTTTTTCCTCAAGTTTGGTCTATTTTTTAGGTGGGCCCCGAGTGTCAATTTACTCGGGTCAAAGTGGTAACGCGTTCTATGCCGCGTTGTGATTCACGTGGTATATTTGGTTGCTCAAAACCATTACCGAGTGAATGGGAAATTGAAGCAATCAGGAGTTCAAACTGCCCAAAAACAGAGGTTCAAACAGCCCAAAATCAGCGGTTCAAACAGCTCAGCACAAACAGCAATCCAAAAGGTTCAAATCTGTCAAAGGACCGGACGTCCGGGTGGACATCCGGCCGGACGACCGGCCAGGCCATTTTTGCCCAGTTCTTTTTCGTTTCGAATTCTGCTCTCAACGGGACTAAACTACAATGGCTAGTATTCCAATTAAAGCTGTTCTAGCTCAAGCCTTGTCTCCTACAAGTTCAAATTAGCAATGATGGAATGATTTATATTCAAAATCAATGCAACGGGTCTATAAGCCTCTTGATCTATATATACCAGAGAGCCTCAGTGAAAACAACACAAAAACTATATACAAGTTACAGAACCCAGAAAATATTCCTTGATAAAAATCATTCTCATCTATTCTCTGAAAAATTCTCTGAGAAGAATTCTTTAATTTTTGTTTACATCCTCTCTCAGAAATTATACACTTAGCCTTATAGCCTTAAGCTCATATTTCCTATGTGAGATTTAAAGAAAAATCAGAGCTTCATTTTTATATCTATCTTTGAGAGATAACTATTGTGGCTTTCTTTGAAAGCAAAAATAACTTCTTTTCAACCTTGTAAGAGTGTAGTACACTCAGTGTTCTTGACTTAGAAAGTCTCTGTAAAATCTGTGGAGGATTGCTCCATCTGTGAAAAGGTTGCTAGCACCCTGTAAAGCTAGAGTATAGTGAAAAATCTCAAGTGAAAATTGAGGAATGGACGTAGGCCGAGTTGAAGCCGAACCACTATAATTTTATTTGCCTCTCTCTCCCTTATCTCTTTACTTTATTTAAATTGCTATAACTATATTTCACATTTTCCATTGTGCAAAAATCTTTAGCTGACATAGTTGTTGGAACACTTGTTTTAATTATTTTTGTTTCATTAACTATATTTGTCTATTGTGTTAGTCATAATTTTTTTATTAGAGTATTATTATAATAAATTGTAAAAACCTAATTCACCCCCCTCTTAGGTTGTCTTTTGGGTAACAATGGTCTTAGTCTACTGCATGAACTTTATGAATAGAAATTAATTGGTTTGATTCCTTATTTTCAATATTTCGATTCCATATGTATTTCTGTTAATCATTTTCATGTTATGTAATGTAATTGATTAATCATGAATCTATTCATCTTGTTTAATTTACATAGATTGTATAACACAAATGACATCTATCCCATGGCATTGTTGTCTCCAATTATCTAGCTTGGTAGAAAATGTCATAGCCATACCAATTGAGAAATCCAATCTCAAATTACTAACCCTTCAAATCCTGTGCGACTCATAACATTTGAAGCACCCTGTGAAGCTAGAGTATAGTGAAAAATCTCAAGTGAAAATTGAGGAATGGATGTAGGCCGAGTTGAAGCCGAACCACTATAATTTTATTTGCCTCTCTCTCCCTTATCTCTTTACTTTATTTAAATTGCTATAACTATATTTTACATTTTCCATTGTGCAAAAATCATTAGCTGACATAGTTGTTAGAACACTTGTTTTAATTATTTTTGTTTCATTAACTATATTTGTCTATTGTGTTAGTCATAATTTTTTTATTAGAGGATTATTATAATAAATTGTAAAAACCTAATTCACCCCCCTCTTAGGTTGTCTTTTGGGTAACAATGGTCTTAGTCTACTGCATGAACTTTATGAATAGAAATTAATTGGTTTGATTCCTTATTTTCAATATTTCGATTCCATATGTATTTCTGTTAATCATTTTCATGTTATGTAATGTAATTGATTAATCATGAATCTATTCATCTTGTTTAATTTACATAGATTGTATAACACAAATGACATCTATCCCATGGCATTGTTGTCTCCAATTATCTAGCTTGGTAGAAAATGTCATAGCCATACCAATTGAGAAATCCAATCTCAAATTACTAACCCTTCAAATCCTGTGCGACTCATAACATTTGAAGAACATATGTTTTATCGTCTCCTCCTCCTTCAAACATCTTGGACAAATGGTATCATTTATCACATTCTGACATTTTAAAGAATATATGACTGGAAGGATATTGTGAAGACATTTCCATAGAAACGTAGACCAATTGAGAGGTACTTTAAGTTTCTACAACCACAACCAAATCGAATTATCACAAGAAATTTGTTAGCACCATAAATCTGTAATTTTTATTATTGTTTATTATTTATATAATTGCAGGACATGTGGCATCCTCCTACTCATTTGGAGGTTATGAGAAGTTATGAAGGCATGGAGGGTTATGTGGCATTATGGGAATGAAGATGGAAGAGTGGGTAGTTTTAGGTGGTTATTGGGTAGTTATTGCTGGAAGTTTTTTTCCTACAAATATTTGTCTATAAATAGCCATTCATAGCTACATTGTAATAGATCCAGAATTCATAATCGAAGACAAATGATTTCAATATTTCTTGTCATTTTCCTTATCTTAGGAGTAGTTTAACATAAATTTATATTTCGAAGCATTTATTTTCAGCATTTCATTTTCAAAGCATTTTATGCACTTCCTTTTCGAAGCATAAGAGTAGAAGTAAGTAATTTTTACTATTGATTGTTTACTCAATTATCTTTCTTCGTCTCCCTATTTCTTCTTTTAATTTTTCTTTTCTCTACACTTGGCAATTTTGAAGTCTTCTTTATTGAGGCAAAAGAACTGTCAACGCAATCGCTTGATAATTGGTTTGAATTTAATCTGTAAGGATTTTTCAATCCTTACTGACGCGCTCGTATTTATGATATTTTCCTTCGTAGGAAAAATAAGACAACAAAATTACAAGCTATTTTTTTAGAATTAAATGTTCCAAAGCTTGCCAATAGCCAGATTTGATAGAAAAGTCCCCAGACTTCATGTGACTCCATATTTTGCCTATCAGGCAGAGACGTTACAGGAATATGAATACCCCAGACATGCTTAATACAAAATTTGGGAAAGAACAATCCCAGTAAATTCAGTCGCCAACATGGCTTCACCTTTCCAAGCCCCTATTTGTTACAATATTTACCCAACAGGACTCTAGAAAGCAGAGAGTCTGGATTAGGCAAAAGTCACCAAGCTTGTTTGGCTAACATGGCTTGGTTTAGACAACCAAGATCCCCAAAACCAAGACCTTTCCAACCAAGTGGCAAACAAACCTTATCCCAACTCCGCCAGCAAAACCCTCTACCCTTAGAAGATCCCCAAAATGTTTTTGAATGATTACAAATAATTTGTCTAAAACGTATTGAGAAATCTTAAAAAGAGAAAATGACTAAATAGGAATAGTATGAAGAACATGTCTAACCAAAGTACTACACCCCACTATATTGAGAAGCCTACACTTCCAGGTTTGAAATTTATTTTGGACTTTCTCAATGAAAACCCAAAAAACCTCAGATATTTTAGTGCATGTAAAATCCAAAGTTGCCCCCAAATAAACACCTGGCTTACTCACACGCCGAATCTTAAAGATAAAGTCCAGAAGTTGTATATGTGCAGAGGCAATATTTCGACTAACAAACAACTTAGACTTATGATAATTAATTTTCAACCCCAATGCATCACAAAAAGATTTCAAAAACCAATGGAGACACCAAACTTCCTCTGGGTAAAAAGTTCATGAAAATAAAAATATTGTCAGTAAAAAGTAAATAGGAGACTGGAGGTGAATTCCAACTGATAGAAATGCCTCGACAAATATTATTTTCACCCAAATGAGAAAAACCTTTAGACATCACTTGCATGACGAGGAGAAATAAATATGGGGAGAAAGGATCACCTTGACGTAACCCTGGTTTGAGTTGAAAAAAATGAGGCTGATAACCATTTACTAAAACAGAGAAAGAGACCGTTCATACAAATTGACTAATTAATAATGTTAGAATGGTTACATATCTATTTTTTTTATCATATTTTATTTATTGTGTTGTGTAAAGTATTAATATTATATTAATGTAACATGAAATACCATTTATGTCTATTTTTAATAATGTTAGAATGATTATATATCTATTTTTTATTATATTTTATTCGTTATTTCATGTATTAATATTATATTAGTGTAACATGAAACATTATTTATGTCTATTTTTAACACAATATTAATATCTAAAATAATAAATAAAATATGATAGAAAATGATCATTATATCGTGGGAGTTACTACGGTGTGTACCTTTAAAAAAAATGCGTACACTATATACCCTACTATTGCTATCCCCACAGTGGATGCGTGTATGTATAAATAAAATAAACAACAAAATAAAAAATAATTAATTTAGAAAATAATTATATAAATTAAATTCCAAATCAATTGCTTACAGAAATTATAAGTCGAGGCTTGTATTAGACACAATCTCCTTAAAGTAGATTTCGTCCTCGCTCCGGTGCTTCAAGATTTACTGGCGTTTATTTCCCAGGATGCAACGACTAACACTTGATTTGCAGCACTACAAAATCAAGTCTTGCGAACCAAAACTCTGCTGTGACTCTTTCTTTTTCTTCCTAAAATTAAATGCAGAATAGATGCAGAAACATGAGGACAAAAAGATGAAGAAGAAGGTATAAAATTAGATGATTGAACATTGTTGAAAGGCATGCTATTTATAGGAAACTTGGTGGCTTTTTAGGACAGGTACCAACAGGAAAAAAAACCTGTTCGGAACAGGAACAAATCTGTTTAGAACAGGAACAAATCTATTTAGATGGATTTGTTTGGGTGAAGGAAAAAATCTGGACCAATTTATTTTGAATTTTGAAACCAAAATTAAAAAAAAATACAAATATTTTTTGCCCAAAAAGATAAGTATTGGGCCGGACAAATCCAACCCAACCTCACACCAGTGCCCGACCGGATGGACGTCGGTGACATGCGTGTGCTTTTTTGTTTTTGCTCCAATGGGTCTAGCCCACTCTATCCATAACCGATGAGCTCAACCCAAGCTCACACCCGTGCTTGACCGGACGGACGACAGAGACATATGTGTGTTTTTTGTTTTTGGTCCAATGGGTCTAACCCACCTTATCCATAACCGACAAGCTCAACCAACCTCACACCCGCGCCCGACCGGACGGTGGCGTGCGTGCTTTTTTGTTTTGGGTCCAATGGGTCTAACCCATTTTATCCATAACCGACAAGCTCAATCCAACCTCACACCCGTGCCTAATCGAACGGTGGCATGCGTGTTTTTTGTTTTGGGTCCAATGGGTCTAACCCATTTTACCTATAACCTCACCCTTCCACAAACTTGCGTACCCCTTGAGGCCCATTCCAAGCATTCCAAGCTAGAGTTTATATACCTATATAATTTCTTAAACCTTTCCAATATGGGACAAGCACATTTCACAAATGTGTAGGAAATCCACCTAAAGCCATATCCACGAACTCGAAAATACGCGTTGAATTCTCATTCATTCGGAAATGGTTTTGAGCAACCAAATATACGATGTTATTCACTATGCGATATTAAACATGAACTCATTTAGAAACGTCAAAAATAACACTTGGGTCCTATCTTAATTAATGCTCAAAATTAGCAAAAAATAAGATCTATAAAAAGCCATACAAAACCATTTTCCAACAACTAAAACATAACAAAACTACAATGTTCTATAACAAAAATCATAGTAAGTCATAATATTTCTCATCATAAATTATTCATAATATTTATATCACAACATTGAGAATATAATCACAATAATTTGTAACTTTTATTTTAGAATATTTTCCACACATAATTTTATCACAAAATAAATATTGTTAACTTTTCATCATAAAATCATAATTTTCTCACCATACGTGTTTTTAAAGATGTACATAATAAATTTCTCTAAACAACATTATTGTATTGTGATTTACATACATTGAATTTGAAGGGAAGCTTCAGCTTTTTTGCCTCTTCCTTTTGGCAAGAATATTTTTTTGTTTTCTTGTTTTGTTTTGTTTGATTTTGTTTTTTTTTATCCAAAAGGAAGAACAAGTGGGTTGGTATTGTCTTATTTGCTTTGCAATAGTGTAAACCTCAGAACTTAGTTCACCTACTCTCCTCACTAGCCACGAGTCACATGCAACATTGTTTTATGGGAGAATTATAAACGTACTTCTTAAAATTTATTTAAAATACGAATTGTTATTTATAATTTTAAAAATTATAATTTATTTTTAAAATTTTTAATTTTATAACAAATAATCAATAACGGAGTTAGAAATTCAGTAAGAAAAGGACACAAATTAATAATAATATTGATTTTATTTTTTTTCATAATAAATAATTATGAGATATTACTAAATTTAAATATTAAGAGTCCATTTGAATGAATGTGAATTTTAAATTAAAAGATTTGAAATTAAATTTTATACAAATATTGGGAAGTAACTATTTTAGGTGGATTGAAAACTTTAAAATAAAATAAAAAAATTTAAAAAAAAGTTAAGACACAGATGATATATTTTAGTAGAGAAATTCTATAAAACACATCGTAAAAAAGTGTCTATTAGACGCCGCAGTTATAATTTTCATGGTCTTTAGTTATGACATATTGTAGTGTTGGATATAACTTAATTATAACTTATTGTGGTCGTTATTTTGGTTATGACTGAAGAGATCTTTGGTTATACATCGAGTAATGGTTAGTTATGACTCATTCTGATATTAGTTATGACCAATTGTATTGTATTGTATTTATTTATTATAATTGAAGATGTGCTGCTTGGTTATAATATATATAGTAATCATTTTAGTTATGAATAAAATAATTTGGTTATGGAAATTTATAATGCCTTCATTTGGTATGCCAAGCGTTTTGGTTTTTTGACTATTTTAACCACAAAAAGACAAAATAGACTTTTTAGCCTAATAAGACAAAACATCACATTCAATTTAAATTATTTTATTTTTTCTCTCACAAAAATCAAAAAATCTATCCTAAACGAGACTTTTTAGTCCCAGGCTAAAATAGTCAAAAAATTAACCCACATCCCAAACGAACCCATATCAATACTATAAAGTTATAACTTATATATTGTACACATTTTTGGAGATATATAATAGAATGATCCGTTTTAGTAGATTTTTTCGAGATATATAATAGAATGATCCGTTTTAGTAGATTCCATGTAATTAGAAGGAAAATTTATAATAGAGAGACTATTACAATTTTAAGAAGGGATATTATTGTAATTTTATATAGGATATACTGTATATGATATAATCTATATATATAGAGAGAGAGAGATGAGTACTAATAAAATTATTAAAACTTAGGGGGCAACCCTTGACCCTACAGTAGCTCCGCCCTTGGAAATGACCGCTTTTTATTAATAAATTATTAAATTAATTAACATTTTTGATGATATTAAAAAAATAATTAATAATTTAAATAATTTTATTATTGTATTGGAGAGCAGTTACAAATTTTATTTTTCAGTTAATTCTATTAAATAAAAAATTATGACAAGGGGATAGTTATAATTTTTCAAACCACAGAGAATAATCTGTATTTTAAACAAACTTTAATGAATGCATTTGTAATTTGCCCTTGTTTTATTTATTATCTATTTATTTTGCTATGTTTCACAGCCACATTGGACTAGTTTGGATTTGACTATTTTAGTCGATTTTTGACATTTTGGCTATTTTAGTTTAATTAAAAAAAGTTGTATTAGTTGATTTTTTTTTTTTTGGGTATTTAATTTGATAGTTATGAGTAGAAATATAAAATGATTATGGTTTACATGTGACATTTTATTTTATTAATTATTTTAATTTATTTTATCTTTATTGACTATTTTAATCCAAACATAAAGCAAATACTAGTATCAAGATGAAGTAAAGGCATGGTTTAAAAAAAAAAAAATGAAGTAAAAGCTTTCTTAAAAAGAAATTAAAAAAATAAAAATTATATTAATTTCAATTAAAAAAAATTAAATTTAATAAAATGTGTCATGTGTTTTATTTTTATTTTTATTTTTTTTCTTATGCCCTACAAATACTTGTTTGTAAGACTCTTGACGTGGTCAGACAAGTGTTATGTGAGTTTACATTACATGTATGTAATTTATAATTAGATTTAATAATTATGATAATTGAAAATATTAAAATAATTTTTGATTATTAAAGCATTCCTAATGACAAGTTATTGGAGTTGCTATTACTATAATTTGGTAGCAAATGACAAAAAGCTTGCTCCAATGGCAAGTTATGTCACTGCCAAATTTGACAAATGCCAAAGTTTATGTCAAAGGCAACTGTCATAATTGTCAACTCACAATAAAAACTTTCCTCCCTCTCTACCTCCCAGCAAAAACATCATTTCCTTCCTCACGTTCACCATTTTTGTAGAAAAAGCTAGAAACTGGTACGTGTGGCCGAATGTCCCATACGCACCAGTTTCTGTGTTAAAATGGCAAAAATGACAGCCCTTTATTGGAGCACCATTGCCATAATTTGAGTCAAATGCTACTATTCATTGTCATAATTTGGCAATGACAATGCTATTATAACATTTGCCGTTGGAGATACTCTTACCAAATTTTCACGGAGAATTTACCATACACATCCCTTACCATATGTACTCCTAGTTATTTCAATTTGTTCTTTACTTATGATCAATTTTTTTCTTTAGTTACGACTCATGAGATAGTTAATTATATCTCATGTGTTGTTTCGTTGTGATATTTTTTTTCAATTATGACTTAAAAAGTATAAAATTATGTCATTTTTTTCTTCAATTATAAAATGCATATAACACACCTTCTGAGAGGTGTATACCATAATCTTTTGCAATCATCATATTTATGAAATTTAAATTCATTTTGCAATCATCATATTTATGAAATTTAAATTCATTGCTTCACTTGAGTCGTTTCATTTTTTTTGTTCTTTTTCTTTCATAAATTACTCAATAAATATATAATCCAAACATAATATAAATATAAATATTTTTGTATCTATTAATTAAGATAATGTAGTGAGAAAATGTTGATGCTCATAGAAATTCTAAAAAAACAATAAATATATCTAGAAACAAAATAAATAAATAAAAATAAAAATTTATGTGTATGCATATCTCCTACAATCTCATCCATTTCCAACTTCACCTTGTTTAGTATCATTTGCCTCAAAAATTTGTATAAAAGTTAAGTAAAGCAATGAATTCAATTTCTTAAATGATGGTGATTGGGAAGTACACACTCCTCAAAATATACTATATAATTAAAGAAAAAAATAATATAATTTTATACTTTTTAAGTTCTAATTATAAAAAAATATAATTAAACATTACATGAAACATAATAAAAAATTTCATGAGTCATAACTAAAATAATGTTATAATTAAAAAAGAAAATTAGTTATAAGTAAAAAATAAATTGACATAATTAGGAGCACATATGGCAAAGGATGTGTATGCTAAAATTCTCTGTGAAAATTTGATAATCATCTTAAATTGTTTTATTTTTTTAATTATCATAATTATTAAATCTAATTATAAATTACATACATGTAATGTAGACTCACATCTAAAAATCCCTGTATATATATATGATTTACAACACTTTTCTGAACACATCAGGAGTCTTACAAACAAGTATCTGAGAGGGAGATTTACAATCTAACAGTGAGCCGAGCTAAGTTGGGCCGGAGTTAGGATCTTTGCTCGGTCGAATGTTGGGTGCGCGCTGGACCAAGGGCTCAGTCCAGTCAAGTTGGGATAGCTTTGGGCTAAGCCCGGTGGAGATGTGCGCTTTGTTAAGTTGGATGGGATTAGTCCTCAAAAGATCGGATTTGACCGGGCAGAAGCTCAGTTATGATTGTGGAGCCCGGTTGAGCACACAATCAAGAATTACTGATGAGATCGGACAGGTAACTCGGTCGTAAGGTGATGGCACGGCACCAAGAATAGCTCGGTGGGGGGTTACTATGCCGCGCGACGGGACTGTATGAAGGAGATCTCGTTGTTCATACGCATCAATACTGTTTGGCAGTTTGGTTAGGTAGTGTTTAGCTGTATTAGTGCTAACACGTAGGGGAACGTGAGAGGAAAGTAGGTCCAGCATCCAGTCGAACATAGACTTCGAGACTCGCTCACTATGAACTAACCGACGACCATGGAATTATTGATGCAGTGCATCAATGAACACATCCGAATTGAGGATGATGGTGTTGCAGCTACCATGAAGGTGAATCCGGTGGCATCGAATAAAAGAGTGGCCAGAAAGGTCCATACAATCGGACATGAGGCAAGCCATTCGAACAACCGCGATAGAGATTCAGATCGTAGTGCAAACCATAACAACTAGGGTAAGGGTCGTCGTAACGACCGAGTTGACTACCCCCGTGATGCAGCGGAAGATTCAAGAAGAAAGTTGAACGCTCGAACATGCATCACCACGATTTTCAAGATCCCAATTTACCACATCCTTAGCGAAATCCACAATGAGGCATACGTCTGGTTTCTAGCTAAGTTAGGTGATGCATAGAGAGGCTTCAATCTGAGATACCGCTGCACATACCACGATGAGGGCGGCCACCGCAAATTACGTTCCTTTGAAACAACATCTAGAGGACCTAGTGGCTGCCGGCCACCTAGATCGCTATATTGATGGTGGCGCCAAGGCCACGCCTCATGCCTAAGCCGAACCAAACAGTTTGGCCGCCCTAGAAGTGCCTCCCAAGGCGTAGTCAATGTGATCTATGGTATCGTCGAGCCAGCACGGGTGTGCGAGCTTCGAGGGATGATAAAAAAAGCAGAGCATATGAGGGAAGTCCTGTCAGTCCAGCCTACGGTCAAAAAGGGCAAAATCAAGGTGCAAGATGTACTCAGCTTTTCAAGTCAAAATCTTGAACGTATTCAAATGCCACACAATGACGCGCTAGTGGTCACACTTCGTGTCAAGGACTTTGACGTTAGGCGCATTCTGATCGACCAGGGCAGCTCAGTTGAGATAATGTATTACGATGCCTTCAAGCAGCTCATGCTTGAAGAGAATGATCTGGCCCCAGCAATATCGCCACTGGTTAGCTTCAACTCGTAGCTGGAATGGCCAGTAGGTAAGATCATCTTACCAGTCAAAGTGGGGACCATCGTCAAACATGTAGAGTTCTGGGTGTTGAAGGTGCTCTCTATATATAACTTGATCCTAGGTAGGGGATGGCTTCACGCCTTGCAGGAGGTCACATCGACTTTCTACCAAGTCATAAGGTTTTCCTTTGCCACCGACATGACAGAAGAAGTTTGGGGCAATCAAGTAATGGCCAAGCAATGTTTCGTGGCTGTGAACGGAAGTCAAGTTGCCAAAGGCTTTGTATAAATGATCGAAGGACCGGAAGATCAAAGTGTCCGGGAAGATGTGGGCACCAAAGCCAAGAAAAAAGCTGTCGAAGACCTGGTAGAAGTATGGATCAACGAGAATGATCCTAAGAAGTTTTTTCTGTTGGGATCCACCTTCACCGCTCAAGAACGATTAGAGATGGTGAATTTCTTTGTGGTGAATATTGAAGTTTTTGCTTGGATGCCTTACGACATGCCTGGCATCGATCCAAATTTCATTTGTCACCGACTCAATGTTTTCCCTAATGCCCGGCCGATTGTTCAAAGAACATGAAGATCAGCGCTTCATCACGCCGAGATGGTAGCAGAAGAAGTGAAGAACCTACTTGAAGCAAGGGCTATCCAAGAAGTACATTATCCACGGTGGGTTTCCAATACGGTCGTAGTGTTGAAAAAGAATGGGAAATGGCGAGTTTGTGTCGACTACAAGACGGTCAACTGTTCTTGCCCTAAAGACAGTTTTTCTCTTCCCAGAATCGACCAACTAGTGGACCTAACAGCCAGTCGACCAACTAGTGGACCTAACAGCAAGTCACAATCGACTTAGTTTTTTAGACACCTACCGCGGTTACCACCAGAATGCCATACATGAGCCCGACCAAGAGATCACTTATTTTACAACCTCGAGAGGATTTTTCTGTTACAGAGTTATGCCCTTCGAATTGAAGAACGCCAGAGCAATCTTTCAAAGGATGGTTACGAAGATGTTTACCTCGCTGCTCGGCCAAATGATGAAAGCCTACATCGATGACACGGTCGTGAAGAGTAAATGTGAGACCAACCACTTGACCGACTTAGCAGAGATGTTCACCATTCTCAAACAACACAAGTTGCGTCCGAACGCATTAAAGTGTGCTTTTGGCGTGGGATCAGAGAAGTTTTTGGGCTTTCTGGTCACTAATCGCGGGATTGAAACGGATACCTCTCAAATCAAAGCCATCTAAGAATTGGAGCAGCCCAGCTCGGCAAAGGATGTGCAACATCTTACCGGGATGGCAGCCGTGCTTAATCGATTTATAAGCCGGTCATTAGATTGTTGTCGCCCTTTCTTTCAAGCCTTGAAATTGAAGTTTTCGTGGGATGCAGAACGTGACAAGGCATTAGCCGAACTAAAGACGTACCTATCATCCCCCTCACTTCTTGTCAAGCCCAAGTAGGGCAAAGAGCTCCACCTTTACCTAGACGTTTCTTAGCATGCGGTCAGCGCGGTACTGGTGAGAGCGGAGGGCATACAACACTTGCCAATCTTCTATGTTAACAAAACCTTACTCCCAACGGAGTCAAAATACTTGCCGTTGGAGAAACTCGCCTTGGCACTAATGATGGCGCCAAAGAAATTGGCACACTACTTTCATGCTCACATGATCGTGGTGTTGACTGAGTTCCCTTTGAAAGCCTTGTTTGAGTGGGCAAACTTCCTCGGCCGAATCCTGAAGTGGGCAGTCGAGCTGGGGAAATTTGACATCAAATTTCAACCAAGGACCGCCATTAAGGCTCAAGCATTGGCAGACTTCGTTGTAGAATTTTCACCTGGGACTCACCCAATATGTCCAGTGGACTTTAACGACACAACTGGGCTGAGGGGGGTAGGCGTAGCGGAATTGCACAGCCATCTCCCATTTCAGTCCAGATAAACACTTTCACTGAGCCCAGCGTGGAAGGCGACGCGAAAATTACACGCCTAAGCAGAGATCCATCGCCTGAAGAACAACCACCTCTTGGCAATGTGTTGATGGATTTGGGAATAACGGGGCAACTTGTGGGATCCAACACTGCATCTCCAAGGGAGAATGAAGGCGTTCAAATTGCAATCGTTAACGGTGTGCTTGCTGCGAAAATAACTAAGCAGCCGAGCAGCTCTGATCACCTGAACCTTCAAACATTCCAAGACCCCGCAGAATGTTGGAAGTTTTTCATCGGCAAAATGTGGAAACTTTTTGTTAATGGCGTTTCAAACAGGCATGGAGCTAGGCTGGGAGTAGTCTTGATCTCATAAGACGGACTGACTATTGAACATTCCATCATGCTGGGATTTTCTGCGTCAAACAACGAGGCTGAGTACGAAACCTTCACCGCTCAAGAACGATTAGAGATGGTGAATTTCTTTGTGGTGAATATTGAAGTTTTTGCTTGGATGCCTTACGACATGCCTGGCATCGATCCAAATTTCATTTGTCACCGACTCAATGTTTTCCCTAATGCCCGGCCGATTGTTCAAAGAACATGAAGATCAGCGCTTCATCACGCCGAGATGGTAGCAGAAGAAGTGAAGAACCTACTTGAAGCAAGGGCTATCCAAGAAGTACATTATCCACGGTGGGTTTCCAATACGGTCGTAGTGTTGAAAAAGAATGGGAAATGGCGAGTTTGTGTCGACTACAAGACGGTCAACTGTTCTTGCCCTAAAGACAGTTTTTCTCTTCCCAGAATCGACCAACTAGTGGACCTAACAACCAGTCGACTAACTAGTGAACCTAACAGCAAGTCACATTCGACTTAGTTTTTTAGACACCTACCGCGGTTACCACCAGATTGCCATACATGAGCCCGACCAAGAGATCACTTATTTTACAACCTCGAGAGGATTTTTCTGTTACAGAGTTATGCCCTTCGAATTGAAGAATGCCAGAGCAATCTTTCAAAGGATGGTTACGAAGATGTTTACCTCGCTGCTCGGCCAAATGATGAAAGCCTACATCGATGACACGGTCGTGAAGAGTAAATGTGAGACCAACCACTTGACCGACTTAGCAGAGATGTTCACCATTCTCAAACAACACAACTTGCGTCCGAACGCATTAAAGTGTGCTTTTGGCGTGGGATCAGAGAAGTTTTTGGGCTTTCTGGTCACTAATCGCGGGATTGAAACGGATCCCTCTCAAATCAAAGCCATCCAAGAATTAGAGCAGCCCAGCTCGGCAAAGGATGTGCAACATCTTACCGGGATAGCAGCCGTGCTTAATCGATTTATAAGCCGGTCATTAGATTGTTGTCGCCCTTTCTTTCAAGCCTTGAAATTGAAGTTTTCGTGGGATGCAGAACGTGACAAGGCATTAGCCGAACTAAAGACGTACCTATCATCCCCCTCACTTCTTGTAAAGCCCAAGTAGGGCAAAGAGCTCTACCTTTACCTAGACGTTTCCCAACATGCGGTCAGCGCGGTACTGGTGAGAGCGGAGGGCATACAACACTTGCCAATCTTCTATGTTAACAAAACCTTACTCCCAACGGTGTCAAAATACTTGTCGTTGGAGAAACTCGCCTTGGCACTAATGATGGCGTCAAAGAAATTGGCACACTACTTTCATGCTCACATGATCGTGGTGTTGACCGAATTCCCTTTGAAAGCCTTGTTTGAGTGGGCAAACTTCCTCGGCCGAATCCTGAAGTGGGCAGTCGAGCTGGGGCAATTCGACATCAAATTTCAACCAAGGACCGCCATTAAGGCTCAAGCATTGGCAGACTTCATTGTAGAATTTTCACCTGGGACTCACCCAATATGTCTAGTGGACTTTACCGACGCAACTGGGCTGAGGGGGGTAGGCGTAGCGGAATTGCACAGCCATCTCCCATTTCAGTCCAAATAAACACTTTCACTGAGCCCAGCGTGGAAGGCGACGCGAAAATTACACGCCTGAGCAGAGATCCATCGCCTGAAGAACAACCACCTCTTGGCAATGTACTGGTGGATTTGGGAATAACGGGGCAACTTGTGGGATCCAACACTGCATCTGCAAGGGAGAATGAAGGCGTTCAAATTGCAATCGTTAACGGTGTGCTTGCTGCGAAAATAATTGAGCAGCCGAGCAGCTCTGATCACCTGAACCTTCAAACATCCCAAGACCCCGCAGAATGTTGGAAGTTTTTCATCGGCAAAATGTGGAAAATTTTTGTTAATGGCGTTTCAAACAGGCATGGAGCTAGGCTGGGAGTAGTCTTGATCTCATAAGACGGACTGACTATTGAACATTCCATCATGCTGGGATTTTCTGCGTCAAACAACGAGGCTGAGTACGAAACACTTCTAGCCGGATTGAAAAGCATGCTCCAAATGCAAGTATCCGAGCTGGTGGTCTACAGTGACTCCCAACTCGTTGTAAACCAAGTATTTGGCGAATACGAAGCCAAAGATGACAGAATGGCCAAGTATCAAACTCTGGTGAGAAAGAAAATCAATAAATTCCAAGCCATAAGAGTCTAACAAATTGGTCGAGAAGATAACGAGAGGGCAGATGAATTGGCCGGTTTCGCTTCCATGGCCAACAAATCAACCCCCAACCCACTTCTGATTGAATTCCTTCCAAGACCTACCATTGAAGACTCAGAGCAGACATAAATTCTCGGCACCAAGCTAGGTCCTTCTTGGATAGACCCTATAATCCTTTTCCTTAAAGAAAGAATCTTGCTGACCGACAAGAAAGAGGCACACAAAGTCCGGGTGAAGTCTGAGCAGTTTTGGCTCTCTCCATCTAGTGCTTTGTATAAGAAGTCATTCACCGGTCCATACCTCAAGTGCGTTTACCCAAACAGAGTCGATGTTTTTCTTTTCGAGATCCATGAAGGAATGTGTGGGAGCCACATCGACGGGAGATCTCTAGTCTACCGCGCTATTTCGCAAGGATACTGGTGGCTATGCATGCAGGCAGATGCATAGAAATATGTGAGAAAATGCGAGAAGTGCTAAAAGTTTTCTCACCAAATCCACCAATCGACCAGAGAACTTTTCCCCTTCAAAAGCCCTTGGTCGTTCACAATGTGGGGCCTGGACATAGTGGGACCACTCCCAACCGCATTGGGCAATCGAAAATTTTTCATCACGACAACCGATTACTTCACCAAATAAGTCGAAGCTGAGCCCCTGGCAACAATCAAGGAAAAGGATATGAAGAGATTTGTCTGGGAGAATGTGGTAATGCGGTTTGGGGTACCCAAAGCTTTGATCTTTGACAATGGCACCCAATTTGATGGAAGACTGTTCACAGGATTTTGTGAGGAGCTGAAGATAGAGTTCTACAACTTAACACCGAGTTACCCATAATCGAACGACCAAGTAGAAGCATAAAATAAAACCATACTGGATGGGTTGAAAAAGAGGTTGGGAAAGGCCAAAAAAAAGTGGACCGAGGAACTTCTAAATGTCCTCTGGGCTTACTGAACTACGCCAAGACGTTCAATCGGTGAGACACCATTCGCTTTGGCATATGGCATGGAGGCGGTCATCCCACTGGAGATCGACATGCCCATCATCAGTAGCAAAAATTTTGAGCCAGAGTTAAATGCCAAAGCCATCGCTCTAGAATTGGACCTTGCAGAAGAACGCCGAGAAAAGGCGCTGATCCATGTCGCGGCATACTAACAAGAACTTTCTAAAAAGTATAACAAAACAGTTCACCCCAGACAGTTCAAGGTCGAGAATTGGGTCTTGAGGAAAGTGATGGGCAATACTCTAGTGTCGAGTGAAGGAAAAATATGGGCAAACTGGGAGGAGCCTTATAAGATAACTGGCCTAGCAGACAAAGGGGCATACCATCTAGAGGACTTAAACAGCAAAGCTATACTCCGGCCATGAAACGCGGCCAATCTAAAGTTGTATTATTTTTAGTTTCAATCTTTGATGTAATTTTTTGCAAGTGACAAGCATTTCCCTCCATTTTCCAATGTAATTCTTTTCAGTCACCATGTGAATTTATGAAAGCTATATGTAATAGAAATGAATTACTGTACATACAAAATCTGTCGTGGTTAATGGATTACAATGAACAAGGGGCAACTGTCTCCTAGCCGAGGTGATCTTACCCTGTTAAAAAAGTTGATGAATTGTTCAACTCAAAACTTTTAACCGAGGTAGTTTTACCCGGTTGAAAGAGTTAATGAATTGTTCAACTCAAAGCTGAAAACAGAGGTAGTTTTACCCAGTCGAAAGAGTTGATGAATTGTTCAACTCAATGCTTTTAACCGAGGTAGTTTTACCCAGTCAAAAGAGTTGATGAATTGTTCAACTTAAATCTTTCACCAAGGTGATTTTACCTGGTCAAAAGAGTTGATGAATTGTTCAACTCAAAGCTTTAACCGAGGTAATTTTGCTCGGTCGAAAGAGTTGATGAATTATTCAACTCTAAGCTTTTGGCCGAGATGATTTTCCTCTGCCATCAAAGTAGATGAATTGTTCAACTCTAGACATTTAGCCAGGGTGATTTTGCTTGGAACAGAGAGTTGATGAATTGTTTAACTCTAATTTTTTAGCCGAGATGATTTCTTCCGATGAGGCTGAGTACGAAGCACTGCTAGCCGGAGTGAAAACCATGCTCTAAATACAAGTATCTGAGCTGGTGATCATTGGAGTTGATGAATTGTTCAACCCTAGGCTTGTAGCCGAAATGATTTTGCTCGGTCATTAGAGTTGATGAATTGTTCAACTCTAGACTTTTAGCTGAGATGATTTTGCTCGGTCATTAGCGTTGGCGAATTGTTTAACTTTTACCCAACTTTTATTCAATTCCTAATGTTAAGCCGAGGAGTTTTGCCTGGCAAAATGAGTTAGAAAATTGTTCGACTCCAAATGTTAAGCCGAGGTGTTTCACCCATCTAGACTAGTTGATGAGTTGGTTAGTTTCAAGTGTTTAATCCCTTTCTAATTGTTTAGCCAAGGTCATTTGCCCGGCTAACACTTAGTGAACTATTTTACCCAACTAAGATTGTTGTTTTTTTTAACTTCTATCATGATCGTGATGATTTACCCGGTTACATGAATGGATGCTTTGTTCTAGTATATAGCATGGTTGTAATGAAGACACACAACATACATTGCAAGACTACAAGCAGCACAAAAGTTGAAAAACTTTCATTGAGTGCGAATTAATGTACAAGGTCGGGACAAGCAGCCCGGTTATAAAAGACTTCCAAAAGAAAACAAGAAAGAGCATAAATATAAACTAAAGAAGGGGGGAAAGATTAGTAAATTCGTCCCCAGTTCTGGCGATAGTCTCCTCAAAGTCCACCACGACGGTTGCATCACTGTGCTTCCCTTGGCCGGTCTGGTTTTGACTGTCTTCTTCTATGACCTCCTCCTCGGCCTTCACTTGTAGAGAGTTGAAGACGTCGTTGGCATAAGGCACCACGTAGCCCAATAGGAAGGCGAGGGGTGGAGAGGTGAACACTTCGGTCTCGGGTCCTTGACCGAGTTTCTCGCATGCTGCCTTCCAACCAGACTTGAAAAAGATGTCTTTGGTGGCTTCGACTTGCTTTGTGTAGCTCTCCTCGGCCTCTTTGAAACTGAGGTTATTGGCCTCATCCACCGCTTTATCCTTTGCCTTTTTCACTTCCTCGAGCTCGGCTTTCAAAGCGTCTCTCTTTTGCTTGGCCCTACCAAGCTGACCAAGAAGCTTGGCATTGTCAGTGTTGGTGATTTCGAGAGAGGCCTTAGTTCGGCCGACACGTTCTTGCTAGCGTTATTTAGCTCAGTCACTTTGTGACGCAAGTTAACAATACGATCCATGATGAGATGCTGTTTTTGGATAGCCTACAAGAAATAAGAGGAAAGTTAGCCCAAATAAAGAAGTAAACCGAGCAGAAACTCAATGAAATTTTGAATCATACCCTAGTCATAGACTTGATCGTGAATTTTACGAACCAGGTGTCAGGAACATGATCGCTCCCGGTCACATCGCTCGGCAGTAGCAACGTTTTTGATAAGTTGAAAGCCAAAAGATGCTCCTTATCCTCCTTGACTGAAGCGTTAGCTAGAATCTCTTTACCCTGGTGTTTGAACTCTGGCTTCCATAAAGGTGTCGGTTCAACACCCTGCACTTGCTACTCGGTGCTTAGCTCGGCCACAAGCTCCGCAGAGGGATCGACCATTCGGTTCCGCTTACTTGCAAGGCGTTGTTCAGCTTGCGAAGCAGCCGTGAAAGCCAAGGCAATCACAGTCCTTGAACTCTGACCAGCAGCAGTTGCAGTTGGTGGGTTGCTCGGCAGCTCGGTGGAAGTTGCAGTGATGAGGTTCTTAATTCGGCTTTTTTTTGCCATTTCTTCCTCTTTGGTCAACTAGATTAGGGGCACGACAAGCAAAGTTGGGTCAGGTGGAGGTGAAGGCGTCCGAAGGAAGTTTGTGACCTTACTCTTCCGGGGTGCTGAATATCTGTAGGTCGGTACGTAGCCAAGAAGTTCGTGACAATCTCGATGCCGATATCTTAGCACAGCTCTAATCGCCCCTTCGTTGGGATAAAGATAATTGGCTTGTAACGCTTTGATAGCTGCAAAAATAGAGTAATTAGCTCGGTATAAAGAATATTGGCAAAGCTAACAAGTTAGAGAGCTCGGCTTACAAGAAGAACCGAAGTCCTTGCTGATGTACTAACCGGGCACATCGGCGGTCACATAATTGGCAGACACCTAGAAGAAGTTGTCATCGTGCATATCTTTGTCCAATGTACTGGTCATTAAACATTCTCGGCCCGACCTTATTTTTAGGTAATAATTGTACCCGTTTGTCGTGTGACCGAGCGTGTATTAGCACAAGATATTGGCTAGGCCCAGATTCAAACCAAGCTGGTGGTTTAACTCGGCCACGCCATTTATAATTCTATAAGTGTTAGTAGATACTTGGGTTGGAGCTAGCCCGGTACGTCTCAGGAATTCATAGATCAAGGGCTGCACCAAGAAGCGCAGTCCCCCCTTTACTATGGTTAGCATGGTGAAGGGGCAGGACTCTAACCTACTCCATGGGTTTATGTCCTCCTCGCTGAGTTCTAAATGCACATCGGCCGGAATACCATACTCTTCTCGAAACGTGACCAGCTCGTTTGGTGTGTTAACAAGGAAGCGATAGCGCCCCATGGAAGGCTGGCTTATTCAGTATGGTAGTGTTAAGTTGGAAAAGTTTTGCATGGTGGCTGCTCGATCTTTGAGAGCCCTTGTGTTGGTATGCCTAGTCCTTTAGGACTCTGTAATTAGCGCGGGCGCACAAACTAGCTCAACTTTAGCTTGGTCACTTTGCACACAATAGCGCCTCGGTCTCGATGGGTAGGCGACAACTCGGTCGCTCAAGCTGACCAGATATTAGTCTGGTCAAGCGGCTCAGCGTGTTTATTAGCTCAGTTTTTCACCTAAGTCATACAAACAATGAACTTGCCCGGTTAACTTATGACTTTGGATCAAACGGAGGTTTGTAGCCCGGTCGGTCCCAGATTCTCACATGTTCATCATAGAAGATGGTGAATAATGTTGAGGATGAGGAGCAAAGACGTTTTATGTCATCAAAATGGGGCAAAAATCCTAGTCTAACCTGATTTTCAACATTGTGTGGCTATTGTTGTGATGCCCTAGACTCGTCTATGGGAGTTAGAGTTTAAGAACACGAGAAAAGCATTAGGAATAGACGAGGAACAGTGGAGGAGTTGAAGACTTACAGGTTGAGGCTCGAATTGCAGCTCCAATCGGTGAGATAGAGCCTCAGCGACGGTGACAAAACTGAATCCACTCGAGAGAATGCTTTGATCTAAGTGCAATGAACGAAAATCGGAGGCTGGATACTCTGGGTTGCTGGGTCATCTAAGAAGAAGCTAAACAGTGGAGGAAGAAACGTGAAAGGACGTGTGATATATGTATATGAGGTGAAGAGGCACCAAAATTTGAAACTGAAGAGACGGCGCTCGACAGTAGGATAAGCGACACGAGGCTAACCAGTGAACACCACGTGTTTATGATGGGACCGGTGTCAGTCTTAAGAAGACAGACTAGAAACCCAAAATGTCAACTGGGAAAGCTATGCGCCGAGCATGCTAACTAGCTCGGTTGAAGGTGGTGAACCGGTCTGGGAGCACAGATGGCAAGGCGTGAAGCCAGACGGCAACGACCGAGCAAGGAAATAAGCTTGGCCACTGAACATAATCCCGGCCACGCTAGCGCAGACGAAACTAAGGGGCAATTGAAGGGGAGATTTACAACCTAACAGTGGGCCAAGCTAAGTTGGGCCAGAGTCAAGATCCTTGCTCGGTCGAACATTGGGTGCGCGCTGCACCAAGGGCTCAGTCCATTCAAGTTGGGATAGCTTTGGACTGAGCCCGGTAGAGATGTGCACTCTGTTAAGTTGGACGGGATTAGTCCTTAAAAGATCGGATTCGACTAGGCAGAAGCTCGGTCGTGATTGTGGAGCTCGGTTGAGCACGCGATCAAGAATTACCGATGAGACCGGATAGGTAACTCGGTTGTAAAGTGATAGCGCAGCACCAAGAATAGCTCGGTAGGGGTATTACGCGGCATGACGGCACTACAAGAAGGAGATCCCGTTGTTCGTATGTGTTAATGCCGTTTGGCGGTTTCGTTAGGTAGTGTTTAGCTGTATTAGCGCTGACACGTGGGAAAACGTGGGAGGAGAGCAGGTCCACGCGTCCAGAGGGGAATGGGCGCAGAAGCACGCGCAGAAACTATATAAACGATGTTGCGCCTTCATACTCAGGTCTGAAAAACCTTATGATCAGAGCTCACCTACCACTTTGTTCCCTCTCTCTGTCTCTCCTCTCCCGTTCTCTCCGTGTGCTAACTTGATCGTCGGAAGGGCTTTTCGAGAACCACCCACCAGGTAGCTCACCATCTTTGTGTTCTCAGGTCAGTTGAAGGGAAGCGTAGCTTGGACACAAGGAGTACGGATAGCATCGGATATTTGGGTCCCGTACAGTATCTATAGAACATAAGAAAAAAAAAAAAAACACATGACACATTTTATTAAATTTAATTTTTTAAGTAAATTATAAATACATTTTTTGAGGTTTGCTTAAAATACAGATTGCTCATGTAGTTCGAAAAATTACAAATACCCCCTTATTAGAATTTTTTATTTAACAGAATTAACTAAAAAAATAAAATTCATAATTACTCTCCTATACAATAATAAAATTACCTAAATTATTAATTAAAATATATTTTTAACATCATTAAAAATTATTAATTGACTTAATGATTTATTATTAAAATGGGTGATTTATTATGAAATTAGAAACATCATGAGGTGGAATGAAATTTTCAAAACCACATGGGACGTATTTGGAATTTATTCTAATTTTTTTAATTTCTTTTTGAGACAGCTTTTACTTCGTCTTTTGATACTAGTATTTGCCATATGCTTGGGAGGAGTGTTTGGGACTAAAATAGTTAATAAAGACAAAATGTGACTTTTGAAATGTTTGGTTAAGTTTTCTAAATATATTTATTTTTAATTACAAAAATTAGTTTGGCCAAAAAGAGTTTTTTAAAAAATATATATATATATATATTTTTTTTAGTATTTATTTTTGTTAAAAAAATTTAATAGAAAAGATAAAGATAAGCATTATTCTGTAACCTACTATGGTAATTTACACTTAAAAATTATCATGTTTAGCATCACTTTTGAAATGTTTGGTTAAGTTTTCTAAATTTCTTTTTGGATTTTTTAAGAAAATTTATTGGGTACTTTTTTTTTACTCATCATTTTTATATGATTCTCTCTTTGTTGATTGTAATAATTAAAATATTTTTTTCATCAGCTTTATTTAACAAAAATAAATGAATAGTTTATATAAAAAAATCAAAATATTATAATTTAAATTGATAAAATTAAAATTTTAAAGTTTATTTTGTTCCAAGATCAAACTTTGAATTTGTTTTTATAATTTTTCCTTCTCTTTTTTAGGAAAAAAAAAACTAAAAAGATTCAAAAATATCTTTTTCAGTATTTATTTTTATTTAATTAATTTCAAATTCAAAAAAAAATTAAAAAAATTAAAAAATTCAAACAATTAATTATCAATTTATCAATGAAAGCAACTCAATTCAAAATTGGAAAATTTACCCATAAATCCTATTCTCTGAAAAGTTGAACCATTTAGTCCTAAAAGTTTTCTTATGCACCATTTAGTCCCATTTAATTTTAGTAAACAACATCAAACATCATCATCAAAACAACATCTGGGACTACAAAGAAGAACCCTAACTTCCTCGGCGTCCGATCTCGAAAACCTCACTGTATTTCCCTCTCCCAACCTTCCTCACAACCTCATAATCATCCTGTTCCCCCCCATTGAACGGTGAGGGCTTCGTAATCCCAGTACTCCTTGGGACGGATCACATTGATGGCCATAAGGCCTCTGCAATTCATCATCTCCAATCCCAATCGGCTCTTCTCTTTTTTCTCTTCTCTCTTCCCCTCTTCTCTTCTATTGCTCACCGTCGATCTGTTCTTTCCGGTAGCAAAATCAGCCGGCGGTTGAAACTGATTTGCCTTTGGGGTTCGCTTTTCCTTCGAACCGGAAGCAGCAGCAGCAGGGGACGACATTGCAAAATCAAGGTCAAGTGGCGGCGGGGGATGATGTTTGCGAAGAATAACCCAAGATCCGATCAGATCAGATCTATCTTCACTTCTCTCCCTCTCAACTCCTCAGATTCTCTCTCTCTCTCTCTCTCTCTCTCTCACTATGTATGTATTCGCATATATCTTCATTCCCGATCGATGAAGCAAAAGAATGAGATGTTTTGCTTCTTGATTCCCATATGGAATCAATGTGAAAATTCTAGGGTTTCTTCTTCGACACATCAATTGGTTGTTAGGGTTTAGGAAATGTGTTGAACCATTATAATGTATATGTTGATGTTTGATGTTATTTTTTTTTTAGTTTGATGTTGTGATGTTGTGTTGTTGATGATGTGATGATGTTTGATGATGATGATGATGCTTGATGATGATGTTGTAATGTTTGATGTTGTTTGAATAATAATGTTTGTGATGTTTGATGTTGTTTTGATGTTGATGTTGTGATGTTTGATGTTGTTTTGATGATGATGTTTGATATTGATGTTGTGATATTTGATGTTGTTTTGATGATGATGTTTGATGTTTGATGTTGTTTTGATGATGATGTTTGATGTTGTTTTGATAATAATGTTGTGATATTTGATGTTGTTTTGATAATAATGTTGTGATGTTTAATGTTGTTTTTGATGATGATGATGTTGTTTTGACGATGATGATGTTTGATATATATGCTCTCTATGGTCAATTTTCTTATAATGGGACCTTTCAATCTATAAGAAAACTTTTAAGACTAAACAGTGTATAAGTTGTTAATTTAGAATTTATTAGTGCATCACCCATAAAATTTATTTATTTATTTTAATAGAAAAGATAAAGATAAACATTATTCTAGAACCTACTCTGGTAATATACACTTATTAAATTATCATTTTAAGCATCACTCTCTCATTTCATGATGGTTGACTAATTAACTACATTTAAAATTAATTATTAAAATAAAATAATAAAAATATTAAAAAAAACAACAGCAATGATTTAGAACTCTAAATATAAAGCTCTAAATCCATCATTAATGATTTAGAGCTCTAAATATAAAGCTCTAAATCCATCATTAGTGAAGTAAAAATTAAAAAAAAAAAAATACTGTAATAATAAATAGGTAAAAAAAAAAACAACAATGATTTAGTGCTCTAAATATAAAACTCTAAATCCATCATTATTAGTGAGGTAAAAATGAAAAAAATAATAAAAAATACTGTGATAGTGAATAGGATTCACCCCCACAGCACTAATGACACTCTAATTAGAAATCTCAAGTTTTATTTTAAAAAAAAAAACCAAATGGTCGGCGCGGGTCACGTTAGTTGGGCCCCACACGGTGCATGCACTACTATGCCACCAACCCCACTCTAGTCTCTCTACCTCGCATTCAGCCCTCGTTTGGCATAAAGTCATCGTTTGAAAAGATGAATTGGGTTAAGGCAAGGGTAAAATAGTTATAAAAAAATAAAATAATTGTTTTAATTTCAGGTTAAAAAATTTTATATTTGAATTGTAATTATTTTTTTATGAAAATTAAAAAAAATTAAAAAGTTTATTTTAAATAAGTTTTTTTAGTTTTGGATAAAATAGTTAAAAAGTCAAAAAGTCAATCCAATTAAAATAAAATAAAATAATTTAAAAAGTTAATAAGATAAAATGTCAAATTTAAACCATAATTATTTTATTTTTTTCTTTTCATAAAAATCAAAAAAAACTAAAAAACTTAATCTAAACCAAACTTTTTAACCCTATCAAAAATAGAAAAAAAATCAAAAAGTCAATGCGTTTTCGAAATGAAGCCTAAGAGTAGGGTTTGGGCATTCATCGAGTTGGGTTGGGCCAAGTTCAAGTCAAGACGACACTATATGCTTCCGTTTGGGAAGTGAGTTAGTTTTTTGATTTTTTAGTTTTTTTAGTTATTTTAGCCTGGGTTAAAAATCTTGGTTTGGGAAGACCTTTTTAATTTTTTGACTTTTTTTGTGAGAGAATAGTGTAATGATTATGAGTTGGATGTGATGTTTTGTTGGTTGTAACTAAAATAACTTATTTTGTCTTTTGTGACTAAAATAATCACAAAAACTCTTGCCAAACGGAGCCTAATTTTATGTTTGTCAAGCCCGGCCTCATTCGAACATCAAATTTTTACGTTTGTCCAAATTTATCACAAAAAATAACAGTTAACTTCAAGTTCACCTATCAAGCTATATGTTAATTTTTTTTTTAAACATTCCACAATAAAGTTTAATTATAATTATATTTTTTAAATAAATATATTGACAATATAATAATTTAAAAAAATTTATGTATAAATTAAAAGATTTCTTACATAAATTCAATCAAATATCACCACAAATATGATTTTCAATAAAATTAATAAAAATAAAGTTTAAATCTCAATAAAATATATATATATATATATTAAATATTGCAATTAATTAATTAGTTTAATAATAGACTGAACCGAACTGACTTAAAAATATAAATTTTTAAACCCACCTATTAATATATTGCGCCTGCAAATATTCAGTGTGTTTGGTTTGATTTTCTGGATTAAATTTTTTTGAAAATTGAGTTTTTTGATTTTCATGTTTTTTTTGTTTTTAGTGAATATTTTTAAAATTTTAAATATTTTTTTATTTTTAGATGCATCTTACTTAGATGTATCTAAAAAGTAAAAAAATTGTAAAAAAAATATTTTAAAAAATGAATAAATACATAAAATAATAAAAATGTACTAAATTTTTGTATTTTTTTTTTTGTATTTTTGGTATTTAATGAATTTTTAAAAGATTTTTTTACAATTTTTTTATTTTTAAGTATATTTAATGTTAGGTGTGTCTAAAAAATAAAAAAATTACTTAAAATATTAAAAAAATTCAGTAAAAATAAAAAAACACGAAAAATAAAAAAATAAAATATTTAAAAAAATATTTTTTAAAAAATAAAAACAAGTAAGCTGATTGGTATAGTCCAGCCATGTCGGCTAAACTAATCTTTCCAAATCCAGAAAAATAGGAGCGGGCTGGGCGGTGCTCACCCCTTTAACAGCCTCTGATTCGTCCGTCACCTCACCCAGTTGTTACTTTAGTGTTATCTCTATGAAAAATTAATTAAAATAACGTGGGGATAAGTTAGTTTAATCGCTCGAGCCAATTGGACCCAATTGTGTGTGGGGGGACTTTTTGGCACCGGACGTGGCTTTGTCGGCGGATTTGATAGATAAATCTTATTTTTTGAAATAAATTATCTCAATAATCTCTCAGTTACACCAAATATATTTTATAATCTCTCAGTTACACCACTTATATTTTCATATATTCCTTTTATTTTAAAATATTAATTTTTTATTACCTTAAAATATTAAATTTTTTTCAAAAATTAAGAACTAAAATAATATAAATTTTATATTTTATTCTTCTTTTATAAAAAACACAAAAAGTACAATTATGACAATTGATATTTTTAAAAATTGTACTATCAAAGAGTATTTTTGAAAAATTAATATTTTTAAAGTACAATAATTATACTATAAGGTAACGTTTGTTTGGCAGATTAGGTTAGATAGAATTGTTAGTGAATGGATTGTTAATGTGAGGATTGTTAGTGAGGGGATTAAGTAAAAACGGCTCTGATTCGTAGCTCGAATTCGGAGGCTCGAATTTGGCCCGAATTCGGAGAAGAGGAAGAAGAGAAGAAGAAGAAGGAAGAAGTAGAAGAAGAACTGGACTGGAGGGGGCCATCAAAATCGGAGGTGGAGGCGGAGGTGGCGGCGGGCGGAGGCGGGGCTGAGCGACGAGCTGCCGACGAGCTGCGACGCCGACGAGCTGTGTTCAACGACCTCTGTCTCTCGCCTCTGCTCTGCTCTGCTCTGTCTCGCCTGTGTTCAACGAAGAAGAAGAAGAAAAGAAAGAAAGAAAAGGAAGAGAAAGAAAACGAAGAAAAAGAAGAAAAAAAAAATGGCAAAACGACGTCGTTTTGCCATTCGAGCCAAAATCGAGCCATGAATTTCGAGCTACCAGTCATTTTTGCACAAAATAATTTATCTTTTTATTTTTTTATTTTTTTTTATCACATCACTTCTCTATTTTTCTGCACATCTTTTCGTAAAAAGATAAAAAATATTTTTTTATATAAAATAGATTCAATCCCCTCATTATTTTCATAATCTCACCCAAAATTTAACCAAGCTAATCCCCATATGTGAGGGTATTCATAGTCTTATAGGACTACTAGTCCTCTTCTATTTTTGTCAACCAAACATGGGCTATGTAGGGCCCACGAGATTGGTAGTCCAATATCCCCACCTATGGAGCCAAACAAACATGGCCTAAAACAAAAGTTAAAATCCAAAAAAGAACTATTATTTTGAGATGGAAGGAGTATATATATTTTTATTTTCGTCATGCATTTTAAATTTATATAAATTGTATCTCTAGATTTTTTATATTAGATTATAGAGGTATTTTGAAAACTTCACTAAAAAAGTCAATTGTTAGCTTTTTGACCTATTTTAAGCCACTTTAATTCTCTATTTTTTTTTTATATATTTTTTAAAAAAATAACTAAAAAAAAAGTAAAAGTTAACTTTTAATTAACTTTCTAAAATAAGTTATATTTTCATATATATATATATATATATATTTAATTTTGGCCATGAATTTTAAATTTATATAAATTGTATCTCTAGACTTTTTTAAGATATGTCTAGATTTTTTTATATTAGTCAAATATACTTCATTCCACTAATTATTGTCTTAATAACTAAGAATTTTTTTTTTTTACATCCTCCATATATCATGCATTGAAAGAGTATAAAGGACGAGTAATTATTTGATTTTTTTAAAATTTTAAGGTGCCAGTGTTATTATTTAACAGTAATAATTTATGTATTTATATGGTCTAAAAAAGTAAAACAATATAAAAAAATTAATAAAACATAATTAATTAAGCACACTGTCACGTGGTAGTCTCAAAACACTGATAATTTTTTATAAAAGGCATTCTAAGGCTCATTTGGAAACAAGTTTTTTTAGTAATTTTTTAATTAAAATGTGATGTAAAAAAAATTAGTATGTTTGAAATAACTTTTTTACTTTTTATGAAAAGATGTGCAAAAAGTAGAGAGAAAAATTGAATATTTGATTTTTTAGTATGAATTGTTGGCTTTTTAATTTTTTTAGTGACTTTTTGACTAAAAAAATCACTTGCCAAACGAGGCCAAGTCCATTTTTTTCCCGAAATATTATCAATAAAATAGCTAAATATGTTATGTATTTGAGTATTAGTAAGGAAATGAAAGGCTCAAACATGTTTTTTTTGTAAATAATGTACATTTTGATTCTATATTGTTGATACTATATTAATGGAAATTTTACCATATACGTCTCTTGAAAAAGGTATATCATATGTAGACTACAAATGTACAAAACTGTTTATGAATAAATTTGAGCTCAGCTCAGTAAAAACTCGTTCAAACTCAGTTTATTAAATTTTTATTGCGTTCGAACTCGAGTTTGAATTCGGTAAAATCTTGATAAACATGTTTAGACATACTAAAACTCAGTTTGTTGGTTCAACTCGTGGTTCATTTAACATTTATTTAAATAATAGAATATATATATTATTTATATATTAAATAATATAAATGTAAATAATAACTAAATTTATTTAAATATGTATAAAAAATATGTAAATGTAAAAATATGTATAAAAATAGGATAAATATGTTTTTTTAAATATTTAAATAATATAAATGTAAATAACAGATAAATTTATTTACATGTAAATAATAGCTAAGTATAGATAATATATTTTTGGGGAAATCGGTCTAAGGTCCCTATCCAACTTTTAGTAATAGATTAGGTCCACAATCTGTTCTTTTGTAGTCTAAGGTCCCTCACCCCATTCCCACTCCTAAACTCACCCATCTCACACCACTCTCACCACCACCACCACCGCCAGAATCTCGCTACTCTCTTCCACTTCTCCAAATCCCCAAACTCAACCTTCTTTCTTTCTTCCCCATTATTATAAACACTCTTCCTCTCTCTCTCTCTCTCCCCTACAACCAAATGAACAAAAGCTTCAAGATCTTCGTCTACCCTATCCCCAAATCCTAACTCTGAATCATCAGCCCTAGACTTAGACCCAAAAAAACCCTCATCTCTCTCCTTGGCGGTTCGCTCTGGTGGACCGGTAGGAAGCAACATCAGATCTACGGATGGTGAAACGTTTGGCAGGGGTAGGGTTGTTGAGCGCAACTACAACATCCCAAAGGAGTCCACCCTCCACCTTGTGCTCGCCTCCGCAGCGACACAAAGAAGAGCAAGAAGAAGACCTACACCAAGCCCAAGAATATCAACTACTCCACCACTTCTACATTCATCCTCTTTCTGATTGCTTGAGATTTTGTCAACCACTGCTTCCATGTATATAACTTTCACTTCTCTCTTCTAGTTAATGCCGTGGGCTCTAGCAATTGCCTGTTCCTCATTTTTTGGGTTTGGATCGGGAGCATATATGATGACTGTGTCACCAATGGAGATCCTCCACGCACCTGACCTCAAAGCAGGCTCCGCAGATCTGCCCTCTCTCAAACACTGTGCTGCTCAGCCCCGCTGTCGACATTCCGTACCCGTCCTTCACCAGGTTGCCGTACCTACATGCTCCTCCCACTGCGTCATGGGGGTCCACCGCCGCGTAGTAGGTGGCATGTGCGGATCTCTACTCTGTAGAAGTAAAACTAGTAGTAGTAGCACTACTACTACCACCCCACCAGGATGATGATGATGATGATGATGATGATGATGATGATGAAGGAGATGGGTCGGATGATGAGGAATAGTGTGCGGTTACTAGTAATAATCCTGATGCTAGAGTTAATAGGAGGAGTCTCAGATTTTGTATCAGATTAACAGACATTTTCAAAGCCAGAGAGAGAGAGAGAGTGGTAGTAGTGGGCAAGGTCTCAAAGCATTTAATCCATCTTTAGTCTGTCTTTTTACTTGAAGTTGGAATTTTTTTTTACTAAGCAAGAAGATGAAGCAGTCCGTATCGGGGCTATTAAAGTCCGCAATAGCTGATTCATGGTCTTCTAAGCTAGTTGTCCCATCAATTCATCTGTAAACAAGTCGCCGCCACTGCAGATATTCCTCCAATATATCTAGAAGTTTTGTCATTGTACTAAAGGGCAATACTTGATGCCTCTTCTGTGAAGCTTTATGAGGACTCTATCAAGAACCCACAATTCCCCACATGATCTAACAAGGAAATCCTTGAAGAAGGTCAAGCTTGTTGTCTTGTTGTTCTACAAAGTTGATAACTCCGGCAAGGTTCAGAGGCCGAGTATGTAAGCAAATCAGATTGAATTTTCTCCGAAGGATTTGAATTTTCTCTGGTTTCATAGAGAAAAGATCCTATACAAAAACAAACAATTTTGTTCAGATAAATTTCATTTTTCTCTAGAGAGAAAGGAAATTTCTCTGGATTGGAGAGGAAGAATTTCTATAGTTTGGGTTGGAAATGGAGAATTTCTCTGGGTTAAGTGAATTTCTCTAGATTGGAGATGAGAATTTCTCTGGTTTTCAGTGAATTTCTCTATGCAGTCCAGAATTTCTCTGGAAATTTTTTTTGAGAAGTTGCCTTTCTTTCTCACCTTTGAGAAGCAAGGAAGTGAGTTGAGGTAGGGGAATTCCTATGTTCAAAAAAAAAAGAGCAGAGAAATTTAGAAAGTTTAGGGAAGTCCGGAGAATTTTCTCTGACTTGAATTTTCTCTGACTTGGAAGACCAATTTTCTCTGACTTGAATTTTCTCTGGACCAATTTTCTCTGATTTGAATTTTCTCTGGACCAATTTTCTCTGACTTGAATTTTCTCTGGACCAATTTTCTCTGGATCAATTTTCTCTGGATTGATGTTGAGGGACCTTAGACATCATGAAAATATTTGATGTCCTTTATAATGTAAAATCATAATATCAGGGACCTTAAAAAAAATACCCCTATATTTATATAATAGTAGTGGTAGATATTATTATTTGGTAAGATATTAATTTTTTTTAGTATGTTTATATATATTGTATATATAATTCTATAATCAAAACTTTAATTATAACTTTAGTCTTATACGCAAATATAAATTTATAATTTCTTTGGTTCGTTAAGGCTCGTGAACAAGTTCGAGCTTGAGAAAACTTAAACCTACTCGGCTTAAACTCGGCTCGTTAAATTTTTGTTGATTTTGTTAAAATCTTAATAAACAAGTCCGAACATACTAAAGTTCAGGTCGTTTGCAATCCTAACCATATGCACTTCTAATTATTATTATTATTATTTTCATAGTTATGACCAATTTTCTTCTTTTTTTGTTACATCTTATGTAGTGTTTGGTTATGATTTTTTTTTTAATTACGACTCAAAAAATATAAAATTATACTATTTAAATATGATAAATATGCTATTATTAGGAAAATTTACCCATAAGTCCTAGTTTCTGAAAAGTTGAACCATTTAGTCCTAAAAGTTTTCTTATGCTCCATTTAGTCCCATTTGCACATCAATCTAATGTTCGAAATATTAATCTGATGTTTGGAATCTAATGTTCGAAACATTAATCTGATGTTCGAAATCTAATATTCGAAACATTAATCTGATATTTGAAACATTGTAATGGGACCTTTTAGTCTATAAGAAAACTTTTAGGACTAAACAGTGTATGAGTTGTTAATTTGAGATTTATTGGTGCATCCCCCTACTATTATATTGAATTGATGTGTTAAATAGAAAGATGCAATTGATATAAATTAAATAATTTGTCTCCTTTGGCAACTTAAAATTTTAATAAAAATTAAAAAATTATTATAAATTATCACCTAAAAAATAAAAAAATTATTAAAGTAACTTATTTTTAAACCACAATAACGTCAGAAACATAATGGTGAAAGTAGATGCAAAGATGGTTGTGGACCTCGCGCTAACAGAAGACATAAATCACAAACTTTAATTATAACTTTAGTCTTATACGCAAATATAAATTTATAATTTCTTTGGTTCGTTAAGGTTCGTGAACAAGTTCGAGCTTGAGAAAACTTAAACCTACTCGGCTTAAACTCGGCTCGTTAAATTTTTGTTGATTTCGTTAAAATCTTAATAAACAAGTCCGAACATACTAAAGTTCAGGTCGTTTGCAATCCTAACCATATGCACTTCTAACCATATGCACTTCTAATCATTATTATTATTATTTTTATAGTTATGACAAATTTTCTTCTTTTTTGTTACATCTTATGTAGTGTTTGGTTATGATTTTTTTTTAATTACGACTCAAAAAATATAAAATTATACTATTTAAATATGATAAATATGCTATTATTATATTGAATTGATGTGTTAAATAGAAAGATGCAATTGATATAAATTAAATAATTTGTCTCCTTTGGCAACTTAAAATTTTAATAAAAATTAAAAAATTATTATAAATTATCACCTAAAAAATAAAAAAACTATTAAAGTAACTTATTTTTAAAGCACAATAACGTCAGAAACATAATGGTGAAAGTAGATGCAAAGATGGTTGTGGACCTCGCGCTAACAGAAGACATAAATCACAAGTTGAGTAACATTATTCATGATTATAGATATTTCCTAACCACTATTATTGAGAGGCCAACAAATGTAACTAGAAAACTTGAATTTAGGATTTCATTATTTACTAATGTCAAAGGAAAACTTATTTAGGTTTTGTTTAATTAAGGGTTCGTTTGGAATGTGTGTTAATTTTTTAACTTTTTGATTATTTTAGTTTAGGATTAAAAACTCTCGTTTAAGATAGATTTTTTAATTTTTTGACTTTTGTAAGAGAAAAATGAAATAATTATGAGTTGGAGGTCGCATTTTGTTCTATTTGACTAAAATAACGTATTTTGTCCTATATAACTATTTAAATCCCAATCTTTATCCCAAACGGGACCTAAAGAGATTGAGGTTAAATTAGTTACTAAAAAATAAAATAGAGTAAAAAATTAATAAAATAAAATATTACATCTAAATTATAATCATTTCATTTTTCTATTACAAAAATTAAAAAAATTAAAAAAACCTATCTAAATGAATTTTTTAATCCCATACTAAAATTTTTTCCACCAAACAATAATTAGCCTTCGTTTGGCAACTTGGGTTGGGTTGGGTTGGGTTGGGTTTGGAGCTATTTTAATTACAAAAAAATAAAATAAATTTTTTAATCTAATAAGACAAAATATCACCTCCAATCCATAATCATTATATTATAAAAATTAAAAAAATCAAAAAATTCACCTCAAACAAAACTTTTTAACCTCAAGTTAAAATATTCAAAAAAAAACCAACTCACTTCTCAAATCAACCCTTAATAATCTACAATACCTTTTAAATAAAAAAAAAATAAAAAAAAAATAAAAGGGAAATAACAGTGCAATGATAGTTAGAAAAGTTAATTATTAAAATATGATAAATATTGTAAAAATAATGCTTGGGACCCCCTTTTGGGGTTACCCCTCACCCCTTTTGCCACGTGGTGGGTGGTGATTGGAGGAGCAGGAAAAAAAAGAAAAAGAAAAAGAAAAAGAAAATGTAACCAATGAGAGAGAGGGTGTCAAAAGGGGTGGGAGGAAAAGGGGATGAATCATTGTTGATATTATAAACTTTAGTAATTAAAATTATAATTTTTTTTATTAAAATGTAATTATTTTGTCTGACACACCCTCACTGTAATTTTCCTTAAAATGAATAGGGACATAGATAAAATAAGTGGTAATGCTTTAGTGTATTTGTGTAATTTAAGTATCTTTCTTTCTTTGTCTTCCCTATCCTAGATTGAACTGAACTGAAGTCTCAGACAGAGAGAGAGAGAGAGAGAGAGATTATCTGAATCGAGCAAGCGTGGTTTCGAAGCGAATCGAGCTCTATTTGTGGTGATTGTTTGGATTTGAATAGAGAGGTTTTGGGTTTTTTTCTTCTTTTTTCATGGTTGCAGAGTAATAATGGAGGCTCAGTACATACGAAGGTACCACAAGCACGAACCCAAAGAGAATCAGTGCACTTCCGAATTCGTCAAGCACATCAAAGCCCCCGTTGATCTCGTATCTCTCTTTCTCTCTCTCTATATATATATATATACATATACATATACATATACATATACATATATGTATGCATTGATAGATTGAGTTTTGGTTGATTAGGTTTGAATTGTTGTGATTTGATTGTGATTTTTATAGGCAATCCGTTTGATTGGTTTTTTTTTTTTTTTTTTTTTTCCGGTGTTTTGATGGAGATCTGAGAGATTAAGTTCGATTGGGATTCGTTTTGTTTCGTTTCTGATTATGTATGTTTGAATTTGAGTGTGAGAGATAGGTTTGGTGAAATTAGAGGCATGTATTGTGTTGAATTTGATTGTAATAGTTCGTTTCTAGAAGAAGTTTTTTGTTTTCTAATGCGTATTGTATGCATTTTATTGAAATTTGAGTTGGGGTATTTGTTTTTCTATGTTTGGTTGTCTAGAAAATTGCAGGGAAAGTAACGAAGTGAAAATTTTGAGATTTTTTTAAATGGAAACAGAACAAAACTGAATTCAAATTGTTATTTCTGTCCTAGAAACATGTTTTTCTGCATAACCAAACATGTTTTTGAGATGAAAATGGGCACGAAACAGAATTCAAAAGAAATCTCACTTGTATTTCTGTCTCACATACTTTGCTTTCCTACCCATCCAAACATTTAATGAGGAAACACAATCATCTCTTTTCTTTTCTCACTCAGATGAGAAACCGCAATCATTTCATTTAATTTCTTTTCATTTCTCTTGTCACCTGTTATACCAAACAGACAATGTTTATCAAGTGGTTTAATTTTGATTCTTTTTGGTGGCTTTCTCACTAACTTTTGTTTTCATAGTTGCTGCACTTTTTTCTCTCTGATGAACTATGTTCTTTTGTTAGGTATGGTCATTGGTGAGGCGATTTGATCAGCCACAGAGATATAAACCATTTGTCAGCAGATGTGTCATGCAAGGTGACCTTAATATTGGGAGTCTCAGACAGGTTAATGTGAAGTCAGGGCTTCCAGCGACAACAAGCACTGAAAGATTGGAATTGCTTAATGATGAGGAACACATCCTTGGCATCAGAATTATTGGTGGTGATCACAGGCTGAAGGTATATATATTTTCTCTTTCTTCTTTCTTGCTTAATTTTTTTGCCGCTTTCTTTCTCCTCTTGAGATTAAAATAATAGTAGTTTATGCTACACTATAATCATCTTTCTCTTCTTTTGTTTTTATTTTTATTTTTACTAAGCCCCTAAACTCAATTTTGTTCAAATAAGCGCTCCAATTGGTTCAATTTAGCCCTTATGTTACATTTCGTCTACTTTTGACAATTAAGAATTTTATAGTATTGACAAAAGGAAAAACCTATTATCGACCTTAGATAATTGTGTTGGTGAAGGAAGATTTTCTGGTTCTATGGTTTTTGTTTTTGTTTTTGTGTTCATATTGGGGAAATGATTTTCGGGTTAATTTTTCCAATTTACCCTTTAGTTGGGCCGCTTATAATGTACTTAACGGTAAAAAATAGATGGAATGTAACATAAGGGCTTGGTTTAGTTGAACGAAAATTTAGTCAAGGGACAATGAACAAAAATACTAAGAGCTTGTTTGGGAAATGTTACTGCAACAATATTTTTTTTTAAAAAAAAAAAAATCTTTTTTGCGTCACATTATTTTTTATTTTTCTACTTTTCTGCACGTCTTTTCGTAAAAAGTCAAAAAATATACTTATTTGACACTTTCCAAATAACCCTTAATTAGTGGGTTATTTTCCATGAATTGATATTTGTGCTTGGATTAGCTATTATGTGTTAGGAATTCTTCATGGATTAATCACCTTTCAGACCTATTGTAAGCTTAAAGTTGTGTATTTTACTAGTTGCAAGATAAGTTTTTGTTGGTATTGTTCCCAGTGCAATTCAAATTATGCTGTTTTTACTTGTCTGATAAAGGGGTTTGGTTTTTTCTTTGTCATAGCATTTTGAACCCTGCAGAAATTTTCTGCACTTCTTCTTTTCTTTGCAACTTTGAAATTATTTGTAGTATTTTTTTTTTTGGTGAATAAATTATTTGTAGTTGATATCTCAAGATCGAAAATGATAAGGAGTTGTTCCATCACATCATTTACATGATCAGGGACACTAATCAATTTTCTTGGGAGATTTTCTAACAATTCTGACTTCTGACATATTTGGCTTAAGGGATTATGTTTGTTTGGTTGAGTTTTCAGAACTTGTTTTCTGATTTTTTTTTTTAAAAAATAATAAACTATAAACTTGTTTGACAAAAATAAGTACTAACAAGATAGTTTTGACTGTAAAAATTTTAGTTTTGCCCAAAAAAGAGAAAATCATATGAAAATAGTGGGAAGCAACTACTTCTGTCAACTTGAATGTATTGTTCTTCTGTTTTTGTTTTGAAGACTACTTTGGACAGAAATCTTTGACTTAGCACCACCACATGAGCAGGTTGCTTGCACTGAAGTATGATGCCACTCTTTCAACTGTTTGACATTTTTTATTTTACGGTAAATTGATGTGAAAGAAAAGTGAAATTCAAATATGAAAGGAAAGTGAAATTCAAATATGAAGTTGTTTCTTGCTTACTTAAAAGTTGCTGCAACTTTTCCAATAAGTTCTCTCAGATAAATATTAGTCAAAAATGGTATTACATGTTCCCTTGGCAAATTTGGATGAGAACATTTTCTTGTGCATGCCATTGGTAGATCTACAGTAATCATCTATTTGGCTTAGACTATTTGGTTGGAAGACCAAATAAAACTAGTTCTGATTGACTTTTTCTCCACTATCATTGTCTGCATCATTGTCATAATCACTATCTATTTCTTTATTTTGTACCAAATTCCACCAATCACACGTTACGCCCAAAACATTGAAACCTTGGTTTGTTTGTTTGTTTTGTTATATAATTTTGCAGAACTACTCTTCAATCATCACTGTCCATCCCGAGATGATTGATGGGAGACCAGGGACGCTTGTGATTGAGTCATTTGTGGTGGATGTGCCTGAAGGGAACACTACAGACGAGACATGCTACTTTGTCAAGGCCCTGCTCAACTGCAATCTCAAATCTTTGGCTGATGTTTCAGAGAGAATGGCCATGCAGGATCGGGCCAGACTCGTCAATCAAATCTGAGTGGTTTGGTTAAAGGAATTTTGAAACAAATTCAAAGGACTGTTGGTAAGCTGTTGCGCAAGACTTTCAGTTACCTTTGTAGACATTTGTTGGAGCAGTTCTTCCACTTGTTCAGAAGTTTTGTATACAATCCTGCTCGTGGCTCGGTCATTTTCCTTATCTGTTTGATTCACTCTTGTTATTTCCTCTGAAGTGACTCTGGGCTTTGCCTTATCGTAGTATCCGGACAATTTTATGTATGAGATCAGTTCTTTCTTCCACTGTTATATGTTCCTCTGTTTTGAACATGGTGGTATGTAAATTATTGTGGTGTTTATCTGTAAATATATGTTGGAAATGTGTTCTGTATAAACGTGGTTTTCATGTTGGTGAATGTGTTTCTTTGGTTGTTAGTCTTGTGTGTACTGTGCAACTCATCCAAGCATCTGTAGCAAATAATTGTTGTTGTTAACCAAGTAGGCCTAGCCTAGTTGGTTACCATGCCTTTCTTATGACTTAATTTCAAGGAGATCATGGGTTCAATTTCTTTTAGGGAGGGAGTTGAATTAAGGGAATACAAGCACTTAGGTGTTTTGCTATGAGCGGAGAGATTTTCTCTCATAAGTGTTAATCTAACAATCTAACAATTAATATTTATCGACAAAATAATAATAATAATAATTATAATAATAATAATAATAATAATAATAATAATAATAATTGTTGTTGTTGTTGTTGTTGTTTTTGTTTTTGTTTATCTATGCTGCTTGGAAAGGCATTTTGTATTTGTATAAGGTGGCTAGTTCATTAAAATAGATTCTATTTAAAAAGAAAAAAAAATTGGATTGGTTGATGCCTGTTAAGGCCACTAGTTGTAGTTAGGATTGTGTAAATTATCGTTTGATCCGTTAAAATCGCACAGATTCATATTAATTTGTATCGCTCTATTTGCTAATCGTGGATTGAACTTTAAAATTTATTATTCGTCTTTCAAACTGTTTCGCTCTATTATAATTAATACATATATATATTTTTTAAACTCTAAGAAAATATCAAATGAAAAATGAGTATGAGAAAGATTTAAAATGTGGAATTTATTACAAATTAATAGTTATATATATGAAACATATTATGTAAAATTAATTTGTGTTATATATATAAAAAATATTATGTAAATTAGTGTTATATATTATGTAAATGTTCGATAATTGGTTAGAATATTTTTCAATTTGTCAATGTGTTCAAAATTGCCCAAACATCGATTTGCCAATCCGTTAATCCGCCAATCTACTATTTAATTTATAATTTTACTTTCAAACCGTTCAAACCGTATCACGCACACCCTAACTGCAGCAAAGCCCTAACCTATTTCATTAGACTTATCTTATCATTTTAGCACAAATAAGCGGTGTCTGAGAGTTGACTTTCATTAGTAATTTTTTTATATTTTAGTTTTTATAATAGGTTAAAAAGTTACGTGTCTCAAAATATTTTTTTTTAAGTTGTATGAAAAAATGTAAATGATTAGTTCATATCATTTGTTTGTTTAGTAATTTCTTTTGACTTTTTTTATAGATTTTTTTTATAATTTTTTTTTCCTTTTTTTTTTTAAGTCAAAGAGTCATGCTGCCAAATGACCCTTAAGTTTCACTCAATCATTATCCAATTAATTTCTACACACTCTACTTTAAATTAATTGATCCTTCTCTTTCATCAATTTAGATGAGTACTTTAAATTAATTGATCCTCTTTCACCAATTTAAATGAGTATCTAATTTCAGTTTTTTTTTGAAAATGGATGGATTGTGATTGTTGTGGTAATTTAATTTTTAATATTTTTGAGTTTCTATAATTTATAAAATTTTCTATAATTTTAAATGTTTTTGTTGTGAGTTGATTGTTTTTTTTTAGCATAAAATCCTACGTGTTGATAAATAACTTTGTCAAACATTAAATCAAATTTAACATGACATTAAATTTTGTTGCTTTTTTAAAATGAATTTGATTCATCATTGAAAGAAAATTTTTGTAAGATAAAGTGTAATTATATTTTAACTTTTGACAAACCTTTGAGAAATTGATTTATGCTTGTAAAATGTTTGAAAATCTTATAAATTTTTCATAATTTAATTCATAATAATATAATTTGATAAGTATTAATTTTTAATTAGTTAAATACTTAAAGATTCGAAACTCACAACATTTGCTATATTATTATAAATATATTTGTGAGTATAAATTGTAATTCTTTAACATTATTGTAATAAAAAATTAAAAATAAAACAGGAGCAAAAAAATCCCTTACTAATGATGCATGGCTGAACGAGTAGTGTTTATTCAGTAATCTCGAAATATAAATATGTGAGATTTTATAATATTATGATTAATAGAAAAAATAATTAAATAAAATATTATATTAAATAATTAAAAAATTTCACCTCCACTCATAACTGTCAAACATTCATGGAGGCAATCTTGCACCCCTCACCAACACCAACACCAACACCAACACCAACAAGCGACCCAGAACCCATTCCACCATATCCACCGCTCCTTCTCTTCCATCGTCTTCTTCTTCAGGTTTCCATTGTTTAAATGGCTATCTCGAGCTCAATTCCTTGAATTCTGTCAAAATAATGCATACCCAGATGACAAAAATGGTCAAAGACAAGAATTCAGATACCAATTTTCAATCTTTGATCACATCTTACTTGAATTTTGGTGATTTTCGTTCGGCTGCGACGGTTTTCTTTGTGGGTTTTTCACAAAATTATCTTCGTTGGAATGTTTTTGTAGAGGAATTCAGGAGTTTTGGGGGGTATCCGTTTGAAATTCTTGAGGTTTTTGTTGAGTTGCATAACAAAAGAGTGAGTTTTGACTGTAGAATTCTCACTGCTGTTTTCAAAATTTGTGCAAATTTAATGGATATATGGTTGGGTATGGAAGTTCATGGATGTTTGATTAAGAGGGGCTTTGAAATGGATGTCTATTCGAAGTGTGCATGGATGAACTTTTATGGAAGGTGTTGGGGCACAGATTATGCAAGTCAGATGTTTGATGAAATGCCTGATCAAGAAGTTCTATTGTGGAATGAGGTTGTTTTAGTGAATTTGAGGAGTGAGAGATGGGTAGAGGCTCTACAATTATTCCGAGACATGCAATTTTCATTTGTGAAAGTGAATAGCTTTACGCTTGCTAAAGTTCTGCAAGCCTGTGCAAAATTGGAAGCTATTGTTGAAGGAAAGCAGATTCATGGGTATGTCATTTGATTCGCATTGGAATCAAATGTATTTGTGTGTAATTCACTGATTAGCATGTGAGAAACAATAATCTTGAACTTGCTAGGGCAGTTTTCGATTCAATGGAAAACCGTAACTTATCTTCATGGAACATGATCATCTCTTGTTATACTACACTTGGTAATCTAAATGATGCATGGAAGCTTTTACATGACATGGAGGGTTGTGATATGAAACCGGACATTGTAACCTGGAATTCTCTTTTGTCAGGCCATTTCCTTTGTGGGTTATACCGAGAAGTCTTGATTCTTTTGCGGAGAATGCAAGTGGCTGGTTTCAAACCTAACTCGAGCTCTATCACCAGTGTTCTTGAAGCAATTAGTGAATTGAGTTTCTTGAATCTTGGGAAGGAAATACATAGCTATGTGATAAGAAATGGGCCTGATTATGATGTATATGTTGGAACTTCACTGCTAGACATGTATGTGAAGAATAATAATCTAACCTATGCTCAAGCTGTATTCAATGGTATGAAGAATAGAAACGTTTTCGCTTGGAATTCGTTAATTTCAGGATATTCCTTCAAGGGCCAATTTAAAGATGCCGTAAAATTGTTGAACCAGATGGACAATGAAAGAATTAAACCAGATTTAGTGACATATAATGGTTTGGTTTCTGGGTATTCGATGTGGGGTCATAATAAGGAAGCTCTGGCCATGATTCATCAGATTAAAGTTTCAGGATTGATTCCTAATGTTGTCACATGGACCGCTCTAATATCGGGTTGTGCACAGAAAGGAAACTATAAGGATGCACTAGAGTTTTCAATCCAAATGCAAGGAGAAGGTATCAGGCCTAACTCGGCCACCATATCTAGCTTGCTTCAAGCCTGTGCTGGTCTGTCTTCGCTACAGAATGGGAAAGAAATACACTGCGTGGGAATTAGAAATAGCTTCACGGAAGATGTATTTGTAACTACAGCTCTTATCGACATGTACAGCAAATGTGGCAGTCTAAATACTGCCCATGAGGTTTTTCGAACCATTCAACGCAAAACTTTGGCTTCTTGGAATTGCATGATCATGGGTTTTGCCATTTACAGCCGAGGAAAAGAGGCAATTTCAATTTTTGATGAAATGCGTGCAGCAGGTGTTCAGCCTGATGCTATTACCTTCACCGCTCTCCTCTCTGGTTGCAAGCATTCAGGTCTAATCAATGAAGGATGGAAGTATTTCGACTTCATGAAGGCAGATTACAATATAATCCCCACAATTGAGCATTACTCGTGCATGGTTGATCTTCTTGGAAGGGCAGCGTATCTTGATGAAGCTTGGGATTTCATTGAAACGATGCCAATGTTGCCTGAGGCTACAGTTTGGTGTGCTCTTCTTGGTTCATGTCAAATCTGTGAAAATTTAGAGCTTGCAGAGAGAGCAGCAAAGAGACTTTTCAAATTTGAACCACACAATCCTGCTAATTATGTTCTGATGATGAACTCGTACGCGACTTTGAACAGATGGGAAGATACGGACTGTGTTAGAGAGTTGATGATGGATGTTACAGCAGGGGCGAAAATTGGGCATGCATGGAGCTGGATACAAATCAATCAGATGGTTCACATGTTCTATACCAGAGGAAAAGCTCACCCGGATGAAGGAGAGATATACTTCGAGTTATATCAACTAATTTCCCAAATGAAAAGATTGGGATATGTCCCTGACATCAAATGTGTGTACCAGAACATTGATCACGTGGAAAAGGAGAAGGTGTTGCTTACCCACACTGAGAAATTGACCAGTACGTATGGACTAATTAAGATGAGAAAGAGAGCACCTATTCAGGTGATTAAGAACACGAGAGTCTGTTCTGACTGTCATACTGTAGCAAAATATATTTCTTTGATAAGATGCCGCAAAATCCTCCTCAGAGATGGTGTGCGGTTTCACCATTTCGGAGAAGGGAAGTGTTCCTGCAATGACTTCTGGTAATAGGAAGGTGTTTTGAGTGCTGTTTTTTTTTTTTTTTTAAAGCATTGTGTGAAGTGTTGTTTTGCTGCATAGGAAGGATTGATACCCCACGAAAGAGGGGATTGTTGTAAAGTTTACAGCTTGTGATAGGACTTGTAGGACTTAGTTTTGACAATCCTGTTTGACAAACACTTTATATATGTTATAATTAGGTCAATTGTAAATAGTCTTTGTTATCTTGTGAATCCAATCCAATTTGGCTTAAAAACTAGATCTAAGTGAAAGAATAGTGACCACCACTCGAGCTGTTTGGTGCTCCAACAGTGATGCACAACTTGTTGGATCTTAGAGTTTGTCAACTTGTTGGATCTTAGAGTTTGTCGACACAAGACGGCTCGAGCGGTCTGAGTCGGCCAAGTTGATTATAATTGAGCGATCGCTATCCAATTTATTCCCTATATAGTCTGCTTGGTATTATTTTTAGTTTTTTCTTTTTCTTTTTATAGTGCATATACTGGAGTTGAGCCAAATAGTAAATTGCTTAAACTTAACAAGTTTTAAATGTGTTCAGACATCTCAAATGAGTTTTAATCGAGTTGAACTTGGGCAATTTGATTTTTTATAATACATATAATTGAGTTGAACAAAGTAACATATTGTTCAAACTTCGCTCAAAAATTTAATTTTAAAATACTTTCAAACATGATTTATTTACGTAACAAGTTAATCATCAAGAAGTTGAATACAAGCCAAAAACACATAAAGCAAAAATTTTAAAAAATTGAACCATTTCTTAATATGTGTTTGTCATCTTGACGAAGGAGCATGCTAATCTTCTCTGTATCATTCCAATTTCACCATGTCTCTGATGAGCCAGTCTTAACAACTGACATAGTACTACATCAACATGAAGGTTAGTCAAAATAAATAAATAATATATGTATACATGTTTTCAGTTGTTCACTTTGCAACCTTTTTGACATGTATGTGGAATCAAGTTTGATCTCCAACCTTGTTTTTCTTGCACATTGGTCAGTGATCAACAAATTCAAACCAACACAAATGATAATAGAAGTTCCAAATCCACCAAGGAAGGAAATCTCAAAAACAAATTTGTTTGAAAATTAAGTTTCTTGATCAACAAAACTAGATAGACTATATATGTAACTTGCAAAACACAATTATTTTCATTTTCCCAATAGAACTTGACATTATTATTATTATTATAATGGTTTTAAATATTAGCTGATATGTACCTATCAAGCAAGAAATATTTTGTCTTTTGAATATTTGATGATACGGTTCGGTAAATTAATTGACATGAGAATTGCATGAGTATCAACCGGTTCCTAATACATATTGGTTTATAGCTGAGATACAGTTGGTTCAACTACTATTAAACTCTTTTTAACAACTGATGATTTTCAAAAGTTCACGAGTGCAATATCTCATTTCCGATATTGCTCGATACTCACAATATTGTTATACCGCAACAAATATTGATACATCTCTCAATATTGCTGTTGGCTTTTTGGCTTTCGAAGGTTATTTTTGTAATTATGAGCGTGCCAGTAAGGATCAATCAGTCCTTACAAAATTGTAATTGCCAACCAATTATTTAGACGATTGTGTTATGGTTCTTTCAGCCTCAATGAAGAAGACTTTTACTGGTGGCTTACTGGTAGCTTGATTTAGGAGAATTTAAGCATAAGAACAGTTAAATAAATTGAAGCATTTCATTAGTATGCAAAACTTACAATGATCTCAGCCTCGCAGAGATTTACAGCGGCAATATACTCGAAAACTACTCCTACAAATGAAGTGCAGTGCAGGAATTTAAAGTACAGAAATGTAAAGAACAGGAAATATAAAAACTGGAATATGTAAAGTAAGACTGGTTTTCTTAGATCTGAGCCCCCCCTTTCTCTGAGGTCCTTCCTGCTATTTCTACTCCCCAAAGATAATCATCGAACTGCACTTTAAACCGTCGAACTGCTCCTCTATAATCGCTGATCATGCTGCCTTATGAATAGTTCCATTACGCTTTCACTTGCAGTTAGGCTCCCCTCCTATATTTGAATTTGAATGTGAGTAACCGTTGAAACCGCGTTACTTTGCATCCCACTATTACTCAGATCTTATAACAACCAATTTTAACTGCCACATGTATGATCAGGATCGGAGACTTGACTGGTTTCCTATATTGCCCTTACCTTGCCACACGTCGAATTGTCACTGGCTTGTACAAAATATGAAGCCAACATTACCCCCCGCACTAATATACCCAAGACTTAGTGATATTAGTGGATCAGGGTCGTTTCCCCACGTCTTAGAACGTGCATGGGTTTTGTATCTACCCAGAAATGCAACTGTCACTCACCATCTATATTAAACTCTCGTTTAATCCTTTAAGCACTTCCACTGTCTTAGCATTCGAACAGACTGATACACTTCATGGCCGAATTAATTTTTTCCTCCAGTGATCGAGCAAACGAAGAGTCATATGTCGATGCTGTTCCTCCTCGAAAGAACGTCCATGCATTTATTAGCCACCTTTACCCACCTTTCTATATTCAAGTCATGGATGCCTTTGCAAATTACCAACCTTTAGACTACGAACATATTGCTCTTAATCCTTCGATTCAGAAAGTTGCAGGTATAGACATAAGAAATTCTTCCTCTAACTCATCCTTACAATTCGAACAAACTGCTCTCAAACCTTTGATTCGAAAAGTTACAAATATGGACTTAAAAAACTCTTCTTCACAAGTCTCTGTATGGGATAAAGCTGCAACTTCTTCCTCTTCTGAGGGTTCTGATTGGACAAGCCGGTCAACATCTGAGACTTGTGATTTGAAGGAGCGAATCAACCACCATTTTGTTGAGTTTACTGACCCTTTAGAGTTTCCTTTCTATGCTCGAAGTTCAGTGGTCTATCCCTATGTGCCCATTGACCATCGACGTAGTCTGGAGGAGAATCTGCTTGTAGCATGGTATACATCCTCCATGCCTACAAAGATAGTGCACGCTGCCCGCCGCCCAGAAGAAGCACAAGGGTATAACCCATCATTCTTAGCCCAGAAGGCGAAGATTTGTTCTTCTGACTGGCTTGATTATATTAATGCTTTTGTTCCTTCTGCTCCCGTGTCATCTCCGAAAATAGAAGCATCCACACCTTTTTCTTCGTCTCCCGAAATTGAAGTATGCATACCTTCTCCTCCACCAACTCTTTGCTGGACAGAGAGACTGAAGCTTGCCCTATCCATGAAAAACGTCTTCCCACCTTATAAACCTCTACCTTCTCCTACTCCAGCTGAGCAGAAACAAGCTCAACTTCTGCTTGCAGCTTTCTCTCACTTGCCTTTTAATGTTCTTGAGGACGAAGTCCCTCTCAAGAACTTTCGATGGGCTTGTGATATTCTGACTAGGGGCCATGTCCTTAATCCCCTTGTCCAGGCAGAACTTCATATGTTTCTGGACCAACTTCCATTGCTTCTCCACTGGCATCGAAATTCTGTGGCTACTACACAATCTTTAGACCAACTTTCGTCTCTTCGAATTCATGCTCAGTACGAAGCAGAGAACTTCATTGAAGAATTTGGTGATTTCAAGAATAAAGATTCTACGTATTGGGATGACTTAGACATTGACGAATTGGAACAAGAATTAAGAGAGGTGGCTTTCGAAATAAAGGCTGAAGAGCTCTACTACGAAGTGAGAACACATCAACTTATGCAGCCAATGCTAGAAGACTTAGAAGATAGAATAAGGAAAAAACAAAAGTTTATTGATCATTGTTGGACTAAATTTCATGATCTTGTTATTTATTCCATTCCTTATTTTTATGAGCTCGAGTTTATACCGAGATAGGGTCACCTGATGTAATCGCTTTGGCTTTAATATAAACAAAATTCTTCTTCATTTGGCATTGTTTGACCCTGCTTTCACTTGTGTTTTAAAAGTCAATTCAGAGCTTCGAATTGAACAATTTCATCCTTTGAATCTGGACTTATTTGTTTTAAATTAAACACTTAAAAGAGCCAATTATGAACTTTTCCAATTTGTGGAATAAAGTTGACAGTTTTGGCTGATTTTCAATTAGAAACAGTGCTTCGGATCTAGCAATCTTATACTAAAGTCTGTTTTGACCATAATCAACATCTAGTCATTGTCATTATTGCTTTTGATGTTTCAAACACCAAATCCCATCCTTAAAGAATCTCAGGTTTTGCCTCGAAGGACATTACCTTTGTTAAAAACCTAAAAAACAGGTCTTTAAACCCTTTGAAGTACAATAAACACCCGAGTATTCTTATATTTTGGGTATGGAAACCTGCTTCGAAGCCGGCTTCTCTATTTCGGAGCCGTTGTTTTTTGGCTTTTGGCGCTAAAACTTGGCTTCGAAGCCAAATATCTTACTTCGAAGCTAGCCTCAACATCTGGGCTTTGTTTTTCCCTCCAAAAGTATCAATATTGAAGGAAGCTTTTGTATTCGCACTTCTAATACTTAACAACTTACGCAATATATTTTCAGACACAAAGGCTTTAAAAACCCTTTTGTTTCGTGCTTTGAAACCACTTGCTCTTTTAACTCACAAACCCCTCTTTCTACCGATCTTCGGCTCCTCTCTACTTCCTTTCTCGGTTTCACTTTCAAGAAAAGCATACTGTCAATGGCTTCTCCTTTAGTATCGGTTGTAAAGCGTACGAGCCCATTTGTGGCCCTGAAGAGGATCATTGATGCAGAATGTGAGAAGTACAAAGCTGGGGAGAAAAACGCTATTGATGGACGCATCTTTGTCCCTCGTCACCATGTGCAGCAAGACTACGTGCTTGGGCCCATATTCAAAGAGATCCTTACTGAGCTCCCAGCCCTATATCCCTGTCTGGAAAACCAGTGTCTCCTTTACGAAGGTGGTCTTGACTGGAAGAATTGGAGAATAAATCGCCCCCACTGATGCTGGCCCACGGTGAGACCAGAGTGGCAAGAATGGTATGATCGGGTTGTTCCTGCTAGGACCTTAGACCTTCAAGAACTCTGCCTTCTCGATGCTCTCAGACTATCCAGGGTAACTATCTCAGAGGACCCTTTCCTTATTCCTGCTGCCTTGTGTTTTTGGAATCCTATCTTTAACTTCTTTCAATTTAGATGCGGGATGATGGCCCCTACTGTTCTTGATATTTGTCATTTACTAGGATTATCCCCCATTGGTATCCCATTTGGACCGGATTACCCTGATTTATCAGTCCCTTTCTCTCTTCCCTCCCTTAACTCATCTTATAGTGATTTCGCTAGGTCTGAGAATAAAAGAGAGGGCCCTGTGACTGATAGAGAATTCTTTTCTTTCTTATTGTATTGGCTTTGCAAATTCCTCTTCTGTACCTCTTCTCAGAGAATCATGCCTGAATTTGCCCCTCTTGCCAAAGCCTTTGTTTTACAGAAAAAGGTGGCCTTAGCCCCACATGTTCTAGGGTACGTATATAGAGTCTGCTCCCTTTTCTGTGAGAAACCCTTAGATGCTAATCAAGGGGGGCCATTCTGGATCCTTCAGAGCCAAACCCTCTTACTCATGGCATAAGGCTGGCCAATGCTTCACTTTACCCCTCTACCTTTGCTTTTTACTTCTCTTTCTTCCACCAACTTTCAGCTTCCCTTCCTACTTACCGTTTTCGTCCTTTCGAACCCACCATTGGTCCATCTTGGTTGAGAAATTTCCTAAGTGACCAGTCTTGTACTTCACCTATTCACAAAGATATATGGGCTTCCATTCTGATTCCTAGAGAGTTATTTATCGGGACTTTGAACCCGAAGGCCTACAAATGCATTGCTGAACCTTACTGTCCTGCTCAATTTGCTAGACAATTTGGCCTCACACAAGGGGTCCCAATACCTCTCTGTAGCAACACAAATCTCAGCCTTACTAGAAGGGATCTGAAAGTCCGGAAGTCCAGGCTAGAAGAGGCAATTTTTAAATTTATAGACGACTTGGTCAATTTCGAGTATACCCCTTTCATTCCCCAAGGTACCGTATTGAAGAGATACCAAAACTGGTGGGTGACTAACATGGAGATCTACTTGGCTATTTCACCTCTAGACCTACTAACGGTGTTAGATGTGGCCAAGCCCAAAGGAGCTGAAATTGTCACTTCTTCCACTGTTTCAGTTGTAGCACATGCTACAACGCAATCTGCTCCTGCTACTTCAATTTCTCCTAGAGTTACTCGGGCTGCCTCGAAGAAAGGTATATACCCTTGCCCCTTCTCCTTTTGTCTTTTATAATGCATTTTGCCTCATCTTTAATTCTTATTTTGTGGAGGTGGCCAACCACAAAAGAAAAGGAGGCTCTTTGAGCTTGAGAAGGGAACATCCGATATTCAAAGAGAAGAAAAAGAAGAAGCAGATCAAGAGGAAGAGTTACCCTTGAAAAGAAAGAAGAGAGTGATTATGGAAGATGAACTCATTTCTTCGGAATCCAGATCTCAGCTTGAAGAAGTTGAGAAAGAAATTGAGAAGGAGTAGATCTTGCCAATACAAAAAAAAAAGGAAAAGAAAGGTGACTGTCTCTCCTTCTGATATGGTCGAAGACTCTGATTCCGAGACAATTGCCAAAGCAATGGAAAAGAGAAAAAAGATGTCTGCTTTTGCTCCTATCTTGGTTGAAGATACCATCCATGAAGCAGCCGTCAAAGCAGTAGAACAAGAACATTCTAAAGCCATGATTATCTTCGAGAGAGCTGAGAAGAGACGACAGCAACAATTTCTGAGAGATGAAGCTGCCGCTGCTGACATACTACAAAGGAAAACTGCAAGAAGGCAACAAACTGCCAAACATTACACCCTTCGTAGTTCTCCCATCATCGCCGACACTTCTAGAGCAGGTAATTCTTTATACTTCTGCGGTTTTTCCTTTGTCAGCCTTTGGTATTGAAGTTTACCATTGCTTTACATTTCTTCCTCTTGCAGCAGCAACTTCTGAGTTCATCTTTCCAATGAGACCTCTCTCAGTTTCATTTGAGGTTGATCAAATGCAGGATGTAAGGGCTATTTAGACCATACTTCCACTTCCAAGGTCTACACTTCCTGCACTTTTCCTGAGGCCAAGCATTCCCGCACTTCTTTCTCTGAGTTTGACTCCACGTCTTTCCCACTTGACCCTTGACTTTCCTCAATTTACTTCTCTATCGAGTCTTGCTCCTCTTTCTCCTTCCAAAGAGATTCCAACTGCTACCTTATCTCTGATGGCAGTTGATTCCCCTATTGAGGGTGTTGGCAGCTCTCCAACTCGTGATTTATCACGTTTACCTAGCTCCAGCCCTCCTTCACTTGATTCATTAGTGGCTAGGACCATGGAGACTGTTAAAGATGCTCCACCCATTTCTCTTATCCCTATGCAGTCTTCTGTGTCTCCCATGGCAACTCTTTCTGCGCCCCTCATGTCTAATGATGAGGTTGATGTCTTCGAAGTAAGATTGGCTAGTCTCTTTGACATCATCTCTACTTCTCCGATATTCGATGAGGAGGCTGAGCCATTAGTTTTGGTTGACTCTTTGCTGGAAATTTTTGAGAGCTTTCCTTCATCCAACAGCAAGCCTTCTGTACCTTTGATAGACTTAGACACCTGCTTGGACCTGTTAATTTCCTTTTCGAGGATTCCCTTCGAGGCTCTACAAAGGCCTATTAAAAATGGGTTTCTTCAGTGCTGCAAACTTGCTGAGTAGTCTGGTATGGATGTCTCAAACCACCTATCTCAGGCAGTAGCTACTATCGACTTCTACATCAGCATCTGTCATGCTGCCAAGGCTGCGGATGAGAAATTGGTTAGAGACCAAAGTTTTGTTTCTCAAGTGCATACCAAAGTATCGAAGGTTAAGGAACAACACTCCTCTGCCTTTCACTTTCGAACTCAACTACTGGAGAGGAAAGCTCAACTCGAAGAGGAGCTTTCTGCAGTGAATCAGGCTTTACTCCAAACTGATGTCAAACTGCAAATCACAATCAAGGACTGGCCGATCAAAAAAGAGACATGGCTGCAGTTATTCAACTATTTTCGTTATTTACTAATAGGAAATCTGTTGTACAAAAACAACTAAAACATTGTAATGATTTTTGGGCCAATTTGTGGCACGATGTGCTTGACTCTTTATGAAAAACATGTTCTTGTTTATCATCTTATAGTCTTGTACTCAGTGTTTATTTTATTCCTTGTGTTTCCCAAATAGTTGGAAAATAAGACTTTAAATATCTGCCATTAATCTTTTTGGGATGCACATAACCATTCAAATTTTTCAAATGGTATGCACATAATCTTTTTGGGATGCACATAACCATTCAAATTTTTCAAATATCTGCCATTAATCTTTATGAATTTGGTATGGTCCTTCCCAATTAGGTGACCATTTGCCAAATCTATGGCTTTTAATTCCTATTGGGAGTATTGTCTTCCACACCAAATCACCTTCATCAAAGCCAATGTGTTTGACTTTCTTATTATAATTTTTGACTGCTTTCTTCTTCTGAAAGAGAATGCTATTTAATGCAAGAATTCTAGCTTCATCTATGTCTTCTACCTCCAAGCACATACTCTGATAGTACTGCTCAGGATCCAACTGGTCTTTGCATCTTACCCTCAAGGATTTAACATTGATCTCCACAGGTAATACTGCATCATGCCCATAAACTAAGGCATAAGGAGTGACTCCTGTGCTTGACCTTGGGAAAGTTCTATAAGCCCACAATACATCCAACAATAAGTTATGCCAATCCATAGGATTATCTTCCACAACCTTTTGTATTCCTTTTTTCAAGGACTTATTGGATGATTCAGCTTGACCATTGGCTTGTGCATAATATGGGGTGGAATTAACAAGGCTAATTCCAAACTCGGACACAAAAGATTTTACCATTTTCCCATAAAAAACAGTCCCATTATCAACCGTTATCGTTTGTGGGATGCCAAATCTATGGATCAAATCTTTAATGAACCCAATAACCTTCGTCTGATCTACAGCTTTGTATGGCTTAGCTTCAACTCATTTGGTGAAATAATCAGTAGCTACCAAAATGAAACAATGATGCTTCGAAGAGGGTGGGTGTATTTTCCCCATCATATCCATGGCCCATCCTCTGAACGGCCAAGGCTTTACTACTGCATGCAGATCAGTTATGGGAACATGCCTTATTGTACCATGCTTTTGACATGCATGGCAGCCCTTTGCATATTCTATGCAGTCTTTAAGGATAGTTGGCCAATAATAGGAATGTCTTCAAAGCAGCCATCTCATCTTTACACCAGGCTGATGTGCACCACAGATGCCCTCATGAACCTCAGCCATAGCTGTTAATGCTTCTTTTGGTCCTAAACATTCCAACAATAGACCATCTCCCTCCCTTTTGTAGAGATCATTGTTATATATGATGTATTGCATAGATTGAAATTTAACTCTTCTGCTGGCTTTTAAGGATGGGCCAGCCAAGTACTGTATTATTAGATGCCTCCAATCTTGTTCCTGCAGATCATTATGATTGCTTTCTAGGACCACATTCCTTTTATTTAAGGGTGGTATAGATTTTTGGTATGTTGTTTGGCTTACGTCCCGTTGGGTACCATCATTTCTCTTGAAATTTGAAGCTTTCTGAGCCACATCATTAGCTCTATTATTCAAGAATCTCGGAACATGAGTTACATTTGCTATTTCAAATTGAGAGAGCAAATGTAATGCGACAACATAATATGGCAGCATACTTATACTTTGACACTTGAAAATCCCTTTTACTTGGTTAACGACCAATTGGGAATCTCCAAATATGTCAACTGTATGTACTTGTAATCCAATAAGAATTTCCAATCCCACTATCAAAGCTTCATATTCAACTTGATTATTAGAATAAACAGTTTCATCCACTCTAAAACCATGTGTGGTTTCTATTCCTTGTGGTGACTTGATCACTATACCAATTCCAGTTAAGCCATTGGCTTTCGATCCATCGAACCACATTTGTCATGGCTCGACACTAGCCATACTAAGTTCCATTATCTCTTGACTCTCTGTTTGAGATGGATGGTCTGCCAAAAAATTGGCTAAAATTTGTCCTTTCACTACTTTTTTGGGCACATATTCTAAGTGAAATTCTGACAAGGCTAATACCCATTTGCCAATTCTTCCCCTCAACATAGGTCTAGATAACATATATTTAACCAAATCTGTGGTTGAAATTACCAAGACAATTGTAGGCAAAAGGTAATATCTTAATTTCATTACAGCAAAATACAGCGCAAGGCAAAGCTTTTCTACAGCTGAATATTTACATTCACAAGAATTTAAAAACCTACTAAGGTAATAAACAGCTTAGTCCCTACCTTCCTCATTGTCTTGGGCTAAAAAAGCTCCCAATGAATCTTCTGCTGCAGCTATGTACAACTTCAAAGGCTTAACGCCATTTGGTGGCATCAGTACTGGAGGGTTGGCCAAGTAGGCTTTGATTCCGTCGAAAGCACTTTGATGCTCCATTGTCTACACAAATTCCTCTTCATCTTTCAGCCTTAATAAGGAAGAAAAAACTTTAGTTTTCCATGCAGTGTTAGAAATGAATCTTCGAAGAAAATTGACCTGTCCAAGGAACTTTTGTAATTCTTTCTTACTTGATGGAGGTCTGGCTTCAATGATGGCTTTGGCTTTATTCTGGTCAATCTGTATTCCTTTCTTGTGTACTACATAGCCCAAGAAGTTTTCAGATGATACGCCAAAAGCACACTTAAGAGGATTAAGCTTCAATTTGAACTTTCTCATTCTTTCAAAGGCTGCCTCTAGGTGAAACAGATGTTCCTCCATGGATTGGGATTTTACCCCCCTCTGATATGTGGCCCCAGCATTCTTTAGGCCAAACGGCATTTTAACCCATTCGAAGGTCCCGATATTCCCAGGACATCTAAATGCTGTCTTGTGAACATCCTCCTCCGCAATGCAGATTTGGTTATAACCAGAGTGCCCATCCATCATTGATAAAATCTGATGTCCTGCTGAGCTATCCACCAGCAAATCTACTATAGGCATAGGATATTCATCTTTCAGAGTTGCTAGATTTAGGTTTCTAAAATCGATGCATACCCTCATTTTGCCATTCTTCTTAACTACAGGCACAATATTAGATAGCCACTCAACATACCTGGCTGTCTTGATAAAGCCTGCCTTGAGTAGTCTAAGAATTTCTTCCTTAACTTTCTGGATCACGTCTTAACCCATTCTTCTTGGTTTTTGTTTGTATGGCTTGAAGTTAGGCTTCATGGGAAGCCTATGTTCCACTAATGACCTATCCAATCCTAGAAGTTTATTATATGACCATGCAAAACAATCTTTATATCTTCTCAGAATAATCAACAACTGGTCCCTATCAAGAGAATTCAACCAAGCACTTATATAAATGGGTCGTTGTACAGAATCTTCCCTTAAATTTATTTCTTCTAGGGGGTCTTGTATCTGAGTACTTACTGGAACTCCTTCTTTGATCCCTTCTGGCTTCGAAGTAGTCTCATTGCTGTGTTCTGTTTCCAGACTCCTTGATTCCTCCTCTTTATTCTCCTCCTCATAGACAAAGTCTGTCCACAAGGCTTCTTCTTCCTGTACTTCTTGGACTTTCGTTTCTATGTCCAATGCACAGTATTTATCAAGGGTCAAAACTCTGGCTTGTTGCTGCTCCTGCTTGTAGCCAATCGTCATGACTTCTTTCTCTTGCTCCCATACTTTCTGGACTATTGACTTTACATCCAATATTGAAAACTCAATTAAAGCCAAAGACCTGGCTTCTGGTGCTTCATCTTGCTGCCTATAACCAGGCATCATTGTCATCTTTAACGACCAGCTTTTCATCAGTACTCTCTTGGACTAAGTGCTTCAGGTGTGCTACTTCCTCATCAGCCGGTATTTCGGCTGAGCCATCGGATTTCATCAGTATACTGAGCGGTGCCACGCCATCAATATACAACTTGGCTTCTACGAAATCTGCACAGGCTATGAAAGGTTGAGGATCTCCATTAATTTCCTCCGTCTCCCCATTGCCTAGAGCCATTATCATTTTCTGATGCAAAGAGGAAGGCACACATTTATTAGTGTGGATCCAATCTCTACCAAGTAAAGCATTGTATTTCGCATTGCTGTCGATAACGAAAAACGTCGTCATGCAGTCCTTAGTTCCCACACTCAGGTTGATGGATAGAATTCCCTGGGCCATCTGTTTGTCTCCAGCAAAACCAGCAATGGTTGTACTGGTTGGGATCAACCTGGGGTTCTTTTTTCCTAATTTCTTCAAGAAAGATTTCGGTAGTAAGTTCACCGCTGCCCCATTATCCACTAAGACTCGGTTTAACTGTATCCCATCGAAGAAGGCCTTAATGTACAAAGGCTTAACATGCTGCGTCATAGAATTCGAGGGATATTCAAATGGATACGAGAGGTTAATACTTACCACTTCTTCACTCTCATACTCAGCTTCCATTGGGGTAACCATTCCGAAATTATCTTGTACCATACTCGCTTGTGAATCTTCACTAGAGATTGGAATTGGATCAATTTCTTGCCCCTTTTGATTCTCATCTCCAGCTTGGAATTCCTGCGGTAGTATGTGTACCATGTTTACTGCTACTGGGGGAAACGAGCCAAACTGGATGGCTAGCTGTACCTGTTTCCCCTCTTGGCTACCTTGGTCAATTACCTTAGAAACATCCTGCATGCTGCATTCTGGTATTTCATTGCTAACAGGTTCCTTCGAATGATTTTCCTCGGCTGGTTTTCCAACCAAAAATGTTTGCTTGGCCATGAAAGCTTCGAACATTTCTTCTTCCACCATTCCTTTCTTTTGTCTCATGCCAATTTCTTCTTCTGTCTTGCTACCACTCTCCATCAGAGCTTTCTCCAACCCTGCTAGGCTATCCTTCTCTCTGACTTTTAGTTCAGAATGAACCTTGGCCAATTGTTCTCTGCTGCAACCCACATCGCTTTGTAGAACTAGCTTTGGAGTATGGTCTGACTTTCGATTCTTCTTTTCTTCAGTCTGGATCAATGAAGAACTCTCTCCACTTTCTTTTAGGTCTTGCTGGTATTGGGTGTACCTACGCTGAATTTTCCTCCTTTGTGATCTGGAAATAATGGGGACCATATCTGGTTCCTTCGTTCTTGGGTGTTTCAGCAATACCCAGTTGTTGGGGGCCACCAAAGGAGGCTTAACCATCCTACCTTGATTTCCAACATTCCTTTGGGTAGGCATTTTCCTAGGTTTGTTTTGCATCACAAACCAATTTGGGACCCCAGGTACCCACGAACTTACTGACCCAGACGTTGAACTGCCCTTTTCTTTCTTCGAGGTCACCTTCGAGGTTTGCTGTGAAGGCAATTGTTTGGCCCTGTCTCCAAGCTTTGAGCCTGATTCAGGCTTTCGATGATGGTGATCATTTTCTGTCCTCCGTAAAGCTAGTCTAGGGGGCCAATTTCTGGCTTTGATCCTAAAACCTGAACTTTTCTCCAATCTTCTTTCAGAATGACTACTCTCCATTCTGTAATAGTTAGGTGACCTGGTCTCATATAACGGCCTCTTGCCTTTAGCATGCATTCTATCAACTGCAGGCTCAACCACTAATGGCTGCCGCCTAACATTAGCCGGATACGGCCTTTTATTATAAGCATTGGTTGGTTTGGGACGCCTCTGCACATCCCTGTAATATTGCTTCCCATCAACTGGAAGGCCTTTCAACCACTTATAACTCAGTCTGCACCTGGGACACATCCTCTGCATTACGCCTGCCTCTAAGGAGTCATCATCCAGTGCTTCTTCATCAGAGTCTTCCCTCTGATGTGAGAAATCTCGTCCAATAGCTGGTAGATTTCTAGTGTCTTTTTTTATTGCTGTCTGGTGCCGACATGGCATGCTGGTACATTGACTTCCCTTCGAATTCTAGTTCAGAATGACAGGTTCTGATAAGGTCTGACGATACATGACATTGGCCGCCACCTTTGGCAATTTTTGAGAGATGCGTAGTTGCCTATCGATCCGCCATGGGCTTTTCAGCTTTGGCTGGAATTTCCAACTCCCGTTTCCAAATTTGTTCTTGGATCCGTGTCTTCGAAAAACAACACAAGTTTTAGGCGGAGTAGACCAAAGCAATTCTGCCATTTACCAGAGTATCACTTTTTCCTTTAAGTTCAGTAGAGAGAGAAATTAACCCCGCTTTGGTAACTGTAGGAAGTGGGGCCGCAAGTGCAAATGATCAAGAAATTATCATCTGCCTTTGTAAATCCGGAAAGAATACGGCTTCCCGTGAGCAGATCTTTCTTTAAAACGGCTGGTCCATATTGGTCGTTAATCTTTATGAATTAATGTTTCACAGATCCATAGGCTCTTTTCCCACAATCTTGCGTGGCAGTCAATCTCTGAGATTAGGATCTGTAGGTAGTGCCTATATGGATGCATTATCGTCTGGTGTCCTCTTCTAGTAGTATGCTTCAGTAGCTATGGTAACTTTGTTGGTTCAGATCACAGAATCCCTGAACTCTGTGGAATCAAACGTTCTTTTCGAAGCGTCTTGAATTCTAGGCTGATTTTGGGCCCTAATCTTGACGAATTTGTCTTCGGCCCAAGATTATCTGACATTGTATTTCGAGCCCGTCTGAAATCTGAAATAAACTGAGTGAGCCTTTCTTGCAGGCTCTCTTGGGACTCAATCTTGCAATCGTGCTGCACTGGGAAACTTTGCTGGCTCTGGATTGGGAGAGAATTGGCATGAAATGCCGTCTTGTCATCTGCTGGCCAATCGTGGATGGAGCCAGCGTGGAAGGTTAATTTACCATACAAGATGCGGTCCCCGCAGTTAGAGAGATTTGGATAGTCTCAACTTCTATTAGTCATGATTGTAAATTCCACCACATTGAAGCATTGCAAACAGCTAAAAATGCTCTATTGATTGGATTGGTTTCCGTTCCCATGAAAGAGGACAAAATCTGGTATCCTGAAATCTCTTGGATATTCATGTACCCTGTCGACCCGTTCTGGGTATGGTTTTCTGTACACAGGAGTTTGGACCCCCCGAGCCATTGGTCCACACAGCTCCCTAACTATATCAGCAATTTGGTCCCTAGGGACCATATTTTGTGCCTGCAGAACCACTACTGGGGGAACAAACACAGGATTTGGTGGACAAACTTGTGCTTGTGGTCTTCTTGGTCCGTAGGGTGGTACATTTGGGACTGGCTGTCCCTGTGGTACAGGTTGCTGTTGGGGGTGTAGGTAACCTCTTTGAGCCTGTCCTACGAAGGGACCCACGAAAGGTGCTGGAACAGGTATTGTATCCCTTCCATTTGTAGGAAAACCTTCCAACCCCCCGTGTATAAATTCGAATAAGGGATTATTGTACCCCCTAATGCCAGGTATGGCTTCGAATATGGGGTTTGGAACCATTCTTATGCCATTTTCTTGTACTGGGCCAGATCCACCAATTTGCATGGCTTCACTGTTGAACATTGGGGCATTCTGGCCTGCTACAGGCCTCGAAATGGGTTCGTACCAAGACTGAGGTTGTAATCTTTCATGAATCTGATTACTGGTTTAACCATTAGAATGTCCATTAACTTGCATAGGCTGTTTATCTCTAGCCAATCTTTGCTGAGGGACATTTACTTCCTCCATGTGTCTTACATTTGTTGGTTGGTGGTTATTCATTCGATCCAAAAAGGATGCTGCCCACCTTTCCATTGTGTTTATTAATTACTGTCCCATGGCATCTACTAAGCCACCCCACGGATTTACTAGCTAAGTAGATGGGACATTGGATGGTCCAATTCCTTGGTCTCGTCCAATATTACGAACAAATGGTATTTGCTCTGAAGTACTGGTCTGTTCGACCATGGGTTCCGATAAGATAGGAGTCTCCACAGGATGTATTATCATATTATCCTCTGGATTAGGTATCTCCACCTCTCCTTCCACGCCTTCTTCCAAACGTTCATTTTCTCATTGTCTCCTACGTCTAGCCATTTTAAATTGTCCCACTGGGCGTGCCAAAAATATATGTTGGCTTTTTGGCTTTCGAAGGTTATTTTTGTAATTATGAGCGTGGCAGCAAGGATCAATCAGTCCTTACAAAATTGTAATTGCCAACCAATTATTTAGACGATTGTGTTATGGTTCTTTCAGCCTCAATGAAGAGGACTTTTACTGGTGGCTTACTGGTAGCTTGATTTAAGAGAATTTAAGCATAAGAACAGTTAAATAAATTGAAGCATTTCATTAGTATGCAAAACTTACAATGATCTCAGCCTCGTAGAGATTTACAGCGGCAATATACTCGAAAACTACTCCTACAAATGAAGTGCAGTGCAGGAATTTAAAGTACAGAAATGTAAAGAACAGGAAATATAAAAACTGGAATATGTAAAGTAAGACTGGTTTTCTTAGATCTGAGCCCCCCCTTTCTCTGAGGTCCTTCCTGCTATTTATACTCCCTAAAGATAATCATCGAACTGCACTTTAAACCGTCGAACTGCTCCTCTATAATCGCTGATTATGCTGCCTTATGAATAGTTCCATTACGCTTTCACTTGCAGTTAGGCTCCCCTCCTATATTTGAATTTGAATGTGAGTAACCGTTGAAACCGCGTTACTTTGCATCCCACTGTTACTTAGATCTTATAACAACCAATTTTAACTGCCATGTGTATGATCAGGATCGGAGACTTGACTGGTTTCCCATATTGCCCTTACCTTGCCACACGTCGAATTGTCACTGGCTTGTACAAAATATGAAGCCAACAATTGCTATTTAAAACAAGAGTTTCTTGACCTCAAAGCTAAATTGATAATTCTTATTGAACTTGCAAAACACATTTATTTTTATATTATGTTTCCCAACAGAACTTGATGATAATAGAATTTTTTTGCAGTAGAAGGGACATACAACATACCCACAAATCGAGGAACGTTGCAATAGAGCTGCCATACATGGAATGGGGAATCTGGAAAAGATCGTAACAACTTTTGTTCGTTCTTCCTAAAGGTTTCCACCCCTTTTTGGCTTTTGGAGAGCCAAATGGTGGAAGCCTTTGAGGGAGAATGAGCAAGGGTTGCCTCGGGAAGATTAGGCACTGGCATTTTTTAACCGATGAAGGCTGCAGTGGAGTTGTCATGCATGGACCGAAGACTTTGGAAAAGATGGCGACAACTTCTATTAATTCTCCCTAAAAGCTTCCACCCCTTTTCGGCTTTTGGAGAGCCAAGTGGTGGCAGCCCCTGAGGGAGAGTGAGCAAAGGTTGCCTCGGGAAGATTAGGCACTGTGCCACCGACATTTTTTAGGCAAGACAAGGTTTGTTTCCAGCTCCCCAAGTGCTTCTAGTCTGCCATAGTTCATGCTCAAGTGTTTGATGATGAGCAAACCTTATTATGTATCAACTATCAAGTATCAACCATACTACATATAGCAAGATTAGAAGCCCTCGAGGGAGAGGGAACAACCAATGCCATGGAAGCTTTTACATATCCATTGAACTCAGAAGACATTTCTTGCCGGCTTGATCATTCAAGATGGGGCTAAGAGCCTTATTTATAGGACACAAAATATGTGTGTGTGTGTGAGAGAGAGAGCGAGAGAGAGAGAGAGAGAGAGAGAGAGAGAGAGAGAGAGAGAGGTTTGAGTGGCACAACGATATCGTTTTGATTCCCAAAAAGGTGCCCTTGATCTGATCCAAACATACAAAAAAAAGATTGGCTCTCAAACACATTTTGCAAGTCAACTCTAGTGAACAAGGAATAAAGCAGCTTAAGGCATCTCAACCATAGCCATAACCATCACATTTTTCAGTCCTTGAGAGAGAAAAATTCCTACCAGTTTGTTCGCAATCTCCACAATCAGTGAGAGATTTTTCCCAACTTGGATCGATCATGTGATCTATATCCCAGTAGTCCAATCACAATATTCGTAATATCATACCCTAATAATAAAAATAATTATCAGTAAAAGTAACCGAGTTGTGTTGTTTCATGCATGCTGCAAGACCGAGTTGCGCCGCTTCTCACCCCTAACCTTATGTGAAAGAAACTGTTTTTTTTTTTTTTGACCAAGGGAAGGCAGCATGAGTTGTCACATAATGAGGTTTATTTAAATCAAATTGTACAATATGCACAAATATTAGTTTTGTTTCTTTCTCTTTTTTTCAAATCATAACGCGTTATGACATTGAGAACTATGTTGAACAATGAACAGAGGTGAGAGTTTAACAAAGAAACAGTGGTATTGAAGATCTTCTTTGTTTGCATGCTTGACTTCTTCACTTGAGACAATTATGTAATCTTTCAGGATAAGATTTGTAAGTGTGTGTGTATATATATATATATAAATGAAGAAAGATTTGGAAGCAGGTAACAGACATGTAATGGTTTAGAGATAGGTATACTACCCAATTAGCCTACCTAAACTTCACATTGCATTTTAATTCGCACATTGATGTGAGTGTCAATGGCTCAAGTCCTCTCGTTGCGTAGCCTTGGTAAAAAACAAATTAAAAATACAAAAATGCCGCTAAGACTATGAAGTTGGATTTTGGACATGAGCTCCAAGTAAGCCATATGCAACAGGAGATACAAAATGGTTAAAATTATAAGGAAAACTATGAGCAGGAATCATCAATTGTGCTATAAAAATCTGAAAAAGTCTTTCATTCTTCAGCCTATTCTTTCAGGTTGAGTTTGGCAAATGCTTTTTAAGTAGCTTTAAAACTTAATTCCCAAACAGGCACAACTTTTTTGGCTCAAAAAAAAAAGAGAAAAAAGAAAAGAAGCTATTTAAGCCATTGCCAAACAGGGTAAATAAAAAAAAATAAAAATTAAAAAATTGAAACAAAACTTAGTTAAATATTTCTAGCCTCATATCATCAAGGTGATCTCAACCCAAAATGCAAAACTCAGTACAAATCAAAGCTATGGCTAAACTAATCCATATGTGAAAGTTAGAAAGTCACACATTCATCATTTGAGTTCAACAACCAATATCACTTCCAAAAGGTGCATATAATTGTCACTGATAAATCTAACATAGCCTATTATTTATATTTTGTGTTGGGGAATTTTCAAAACGGTTTTTAAAATTTATTTTTTATTTTTGAGTGTTTTCAAAACCTTCCATGTTTTTTTTTTTTGGAAAGCATGAAATAAGCTTGGGGCTTTGTCCTACATCAGGAAGAGAGGAAAACATAGAGCACTTAATAAAGTATTACATAGAATATTCCTTTGAATATAGAATTGTGAGGTAAAAGTTAGCGTGCATGCACCCACACCGCAAGGATGGTGCTTCGCACCATCTACACATGCGCGTGTGGCGTAGGCAGTGGGCTGTGTGGCGTTTGATGGCGCAAGGCGCCATAAGGGTGTTTTCCTACTTGCATCGGACAGGTTGGAGCGATGACGTGGATCCAACGTGGCATGGGTGACGTGGAATACAATTAGCTTCAGGTGGCAGTGACGTGGCGTTCGTTGGCGGTGAGTTAACCAACCGATCGAACGGTTGTATGTCCGATCTAGAGCAATTTGAACATAGCAGTTGATTAGAGATGCGCGCGATCGTACGGATAAGATGACACCCGATCGTGATCAGGTGTGATTAGTCAAGATATCTATTCGGTGTGAAAATGATCTGCACTGTAGATCGTTGATCCAACGATCAAATCTAATTAGATGCGATCAAGGGACATGACCATTCGATCAAGGCCCATGAATAGGCTGCAAAATCAGTCATTTCATTCCATCCAAAAAAAATTCAGAAGCATTCCTACAATTCTCTCTTTCTCTTTCTCTCTCTTTCTCTTATTTTGAGTTTTTGATCAAGAGTTTCTTAAGCAAATTTCTACTTTTCTTACTGGTAATCAAGTTCTGCAGATTTGATTATCAGTGTCTTGGTTTTCTTGATTATATTAAGAGTATTTTGATCTATTGTCGTCAGTGCAGATGCCGATAGACTTGATCTTTAGATCAAGCTTCATTGTATCCTGGAGGCGAATTTGCTATAACCCCTGCACACCTTTTGATGGGTGCAAATATTGTCTTTAGGAAAGCGACTAAGTAACGCTAGTTGAAGCATCATATTTCTGTTCTACATGAACAAGTCCATCGCCAAGTTTTGAAAGACCCGAATACCACCAATTGAAGAATTCAAGACGAATTGTTCCAACAATCTAAAAACAATATTTAGATATGGTGATGTCTATTTAGAAAATGACTCAAGATTTCATGAAGCTTGACCGTTTTGATGGAGGAAATTTCCAACGTTGGCAAAAGAAGATGCACTTTTTGCTCAACACTTTCAAAGTAGTCTATGTGCTGACTACCCCCTATCCGGTAGAGTAAGAAGACGAGACTATGGAGCAAACCCGTACCATGACCAAATGGGAGAATGACTACTACATTTGCTAAGGACACATTCTGAATGCGCTGTCAAACTCTTTGTTCAATGTGTATTAACATCTGGAAACAGCAAAACAACTTTGGGACAGATTACAGTCAAAGTATCACACCGAGTGTGAAAACCCGCATTTAATTATTCTAAAAATAAAAATTAATTAATTAATTAATAAATTTTATCTGGAGTTTGTCTGAAATATATTAGTGTATAAGTTAGTTTTAAATTAATCTAATTAAATCACTAACAAAGACATTATTAAGAATAATAATTTTGTGGGTATTCAATATTTATTGTTTATAAATTATTTTAATTAGGATTTAACATGATAATTATTCTTACTAAATAACTTAGTTAAAAATCTTAGTGTGTCAATTTTCAGAAACCCACACACAAAAAAAAAAAAGAAAAAAAAAGAGGGAATCAAACCTTTGCAGAATTTTGGTGGAGGCTTTCCACATGTTGATTTGCATGCTTGTTTAGGGAAGAAGAGCTAATGATGCTCTTGGAATTGAGAGAAAGAAAGCCATAGAACTTGGAGAAAGAGAGCAAAAAATTTAGTGAAAGTCACATTTCTTAGAACTTGGAGAAAGTGGATGGATTTATTAATAGAAAGAATGTGTGAGAGGGAGGGAGAGAGAGAGAGCTAGCCTCGGAGAAGATCTATAAAATGCACCTAGTAGTCATGCACATTTTGAAGGCTAAGCATAAACCATATACATCCAATAGAGGGAATTCTTGTGGAAGAAGAGGAGGAGGTTGAGGTTGCATATTTTCCTACCATTTCATTATTCCATTTCAATCCTACTACTAAGTAAGAAAACCCTCTCAACCCACTCATTTCTAATAGTTTTAAAGTTATGGTATTATTGTGGAAATATGTTTGCATGTGTAGTTTATACTATTAAAGAGAGGATTGAAGATTTTATTTGATCATTGAATCTGTCAGAAAATTTATACGAATTTTTAGACAATTTTATACCCAAAATTTCAAGATTATTTATTCTACAAAATTGTTGAGAATGATGTCTAGTTCATCCAGGAATTTTGGCAACAATTATTGAGTTTTGTACGAATTTATACAAATTTTTAATTAAATCTGAAACTATAAGACAGATTTTACTATATGTTTGAAAATTTATAAAAAAAAATTCTATATTAAGCCAAATCTGGTAATTTCTAACTAAAAGATGAAATTTGAGAAGTTTAGTTTCATAATAAATTTTTAGATTATGGAGTTGATCTATGAATTTAAGTATGGAATTAATTTAAGAAAATGTAATAAATCTGTGTCATAAAATTTTTTGAAATTTTACAGAATTATTTATAACTAATGTTTGGGAAATTATTTTTGAAAAATAACCTAAACATCTTTATTGAATATTCTGTACATTTACATGAATTTTAGAATTGTATAAATAATTTATTTATAATTTTTATTACCTAAGGTATAATCTGAAATTTTCTGGACAGGTTTAAGATCATCACTTCAATCATTTATTTGGATAAAAATCAATTATTGTGTTGGTCTAATTCATCAAATATTGTAAATTAGTAATCCATATATGGGTGTATTGTGGTTTATTTAATATTGTACTAGTCTAATTTTGTAAATTAAAAATTCATGCATGTGTGTGATTATGGTTTATTTTCTTTGTATCTAAGTAATTATATTCATACCATGGTTTAAATTAATTGTTTATTTATATTTTGTACATTGAATTATTATTGTGTGACATGTGTAATATTTTATTTTGAAAATTTTAATGAGTTGGTATAACA